>JABRWK010000037.1:514991-536238 GCA_013372445.1 Hypothenemus hampei | reverse complement strand
CCTTCGGCCACCCAATTGGGAAATACATTGTGTTTTTTTTCTTTTTTTTTTTCAACTCATATCTGATTGTATATTTAACTGGATAGAATTTAAAGAAAATGAAAAAGCCTATTGTAAAGAAAGATTGTTTTCACTTTTTTTATGTCATGTTGCCAAGAAATGTCAATTTCAAAAATTGACGTTTTCGGACAGCTATCAAACTGGCACTGACAGGTTTCTTAAGGAACTGTCAGTGATGATGCCTAACTTTTTCTGAAGATGGCGCCACATAATATTGTTAGGAAAATGGAAAATTAGTTAACTTAATTGAAGTATTGGAACTAAGTAAACCCTTTATTATTGTTTACCAAATACATACCAGGTACCCATAAATTTTGTAATATTTGTAGTTTGACTCAATTACTTTGAGAGTTACAAATAATATTTTGATTATTCCCAAACAGTTGACTGCAGTAAACAAATTCACTGAAATAATTATTATTTTAATTACTTAATTGAAAATTAATGGATCGTAATTTTTAAAATATTATTCGATGTCGTGATGTCGTTATTACGATATCTAAAAAATCATTATGGAAAATCTGGCAGCACGTGTCCTTCCAGGATAATTGAAATTTCCCAGAAATTAGAACTTTTGTTCCGATCATAGATGAGTTCCTGGAAGTTAGATTTTCAGAAACAGCCCTAAAAAATTCAACGGAAATTTCGAGAAACCCTGTGTAAATCGTGTAAAATTTTCACATTAAATTTAATGCAACTGGGTCAGCTTTCAATTCATCAACGTGGCAATAGAAAGAAATATCAAGTTTTTTATTGGTTGTTGACAATTATTACGTCACATTAAGAAACCTTCTTGGATCGGGCACGACTTGACAAAGACGTTTTAAGCGTCACGTAAACAGAGATCAAATGATTATTTTATATTAACCAGTGGTAGCTTCAGTGGCTGCCAGATAGCTTCAGTAGCTGTCAACTTATCAAAAATAATATAAACCACACCCTGCAAACGTAAAGCAGAGTTGAGGAGTTGACTATCAAAAGTGAATAAATTCATTTGAGTAAATTTGTTTTTTAGGGAGAAGAAACGTGTACCAGTACCCCATCAACTTGTTAATTCAAACCAAACGTGTTGAAACATTAAATATTAAATATTATAGAGTAGAGTCCGGTTATAACGAACCCGGTTATAGCAAACTCTCGACTATAAAGAACGGAAAATATGAAGCGAAACGAAAATTTTACCATAAGACCAATGTAAGATATCACCGGTTATAACGAACCCATTTTGTGGAATTTTTTGAGTTCGTTATAACCGGACTCTACTGTATATAATTTTTTTGTTAAAAACAGATTTCTTTGCCTTATGTAGTCCACAAATTTCTAGTAGATTTAGGGAAAACGTCAATTTCCACAAAGTAGTAGATTTATTCAGTTTTGCTAGTCAATTTCTGACAATCGGTTATGAACGAAAGGTCATGTATTAAAACTTTTAGATGTGGAAAATAGCTAATCCAGTTGTTTCATTACAACAATTACCAATTTTTCATTGTTTCTTTTTAACATGGTAATCGTAATGGTTAAAATTTTTAACCATTTGGTATTTCTAAATGATACTAAATTTTCCCCGGCTAAAACTAAGGAAATTTTACTCATAAATTTTTGCATTTCCGTCGTACGCCTAGATAATTCTATTTTTATCTTGTTTATTGCTAAAAATTCCCGTTTTATTTGTTCCAATAAAAACGACGAATCCAAGTCAGCTGTGAACGACACCGGTCAAGTTTTATTTGTTTTGTTTTTTCTGTTCATTTGTTTCACGCCGAACGTTTTAAAATTGCCCATTAGAATTTTCAATCAAAGCGTTAGCATTCATTTATTGAGAATTAATTATAAAATTAGACAGAACACAGAACAGTTTAAGTCTTTTGTTTTGAATTTAGTTCAAATCTAAGGCTGAAAAAATCAACCATTAGAGACCGTAATTGACCAGTTCTAAAGTAATCCAGAGTTGGATCGAAAAAAACATCTTTAACATTTTCCAGACAAATATTTTTTTTATTTATTCAAGAAATAAAAATATTAGACAACGCCGCCCTCCGAAATTCCTCGAATGACTAATCGTGTTTCGACCCATTCAAAATTCAACGGTCGTCTTACTACGAACGAGTCATTGCATGCCACAGAATTACGGTAGTAAGGAATTTGCGCCACTGACGCCTTCACTATTGCACCCGATAAACAGGTTATTATTTTGTTTGTTGTTGACATTCTAGGATGGTGAAGTAATTAAAAGGGATGTTTTTGAAATTAAAGGGAAAATAGTACGCACTGTTGTTTATGCTATTGCGACATCGTAACAAAACCAAAAAAATGTTTAGGCCTGTACATGGTGTCAGAACTTAATTTAAAAAATACGCGTTTCAAATATCCCTCCCGTATTGATCTTTGGGCAAAACAGTGACATATTTCTAGGTCAAGTAATTAGGGTGGGCGTTGAACACAAGCACCGTATATTGAGCCTAACGATTAAGTAGATTGGTACATCATTGTTGTGATGATTTAATTTTTCATAATTGAAATACTCAACATTAGATAACGATTAATTTTATGATGATTCACGATGCCATACATGGCAATTTACTAAGCTGATATCAAATAGAAACAATATTAGTAATTGTGTTTGAATAATCTTGTGTAATTTGATTTTCAAGTGCGAAAAAGCCATCAAGATTACGCAAATTCTTCTCTCACAATTAACTTTCTTTAGGGGTCAAAGCAGATGCTACGCCTTTTGTTCTGAATTTAGCTCAAATCTAAGACTGAAACTAAAAATTCCCTAAAATTTCTTTTATTACTACTACTTATACTAAATAATACTAAATACATAATACAAATAACAAAAAAAATATAACTAAATAAATAATATAAGTAATACATATTATAAATTAATATAACTAAAAAAACTAAAAATAAGCACCTTGTTTCTTATCAGAGAATGGAGTACCCCACATGTTTCCGAAAATGGTAATAATGGTTTCGAAGATCAGCTCCGACGTACTGGTGGAGGTATTTTGATTTGGAACGGTTTCCAGAGGTGGGGAAAATGGAAAACAACGAAATTGAACCTCATAAAAGCCGGACTGTATTTTCAATGTCTATTTCTACAAATGGGGTGGACTGTTCCCTACATATGACAAAATATTTAGGAAATGAAAAGAAGAAACCTAATGATCAGCCCCCCGGCCCATCACGTGCCAAAAAGAGAAAACCCAATGTTCAGGCCCCCGGTCCGTCTTGTTCAACAAACAATACAGAAAATTAAACTACCTGTTGGGAATTGATGCGGGGGTGGTGAATTATGTCGGAGCCACTTTGCATTATCGACCAACTGGACGAGAAACGAATATAGTCATCAAGTCCGATTCCTTTTAAGGAGTTAGATGCAAAGAAATAAGTAATAGCAATGAATTGTGTTTGTTTCAGGTCATATTGATGTGCCCTTTCCCGCCATCGAGCCCTGACCCTTTGGAACTGGTTTGTCCCTCCTGCCATTAAGCACTGGTGCCTTTGTAACTGATGTGTCCTCCCGCCATACAGGTAAGTGATATTGATGAAATAGTGTGAATATTAATTGATTGTGTGTTTCAGGCTTGTTGTATATATGTTTTCAGAAATTCCTTCGTACAGGTATTGTGTACCTGAAGCGCGTCCTTCCCCTCGTTGAGGTGAGAGCTATATTTAATCCTTTGTATTAATCGGTACTAATAGTAATTTTACATTTTAAGGTTGATTTGAAGTGTTGATATTTGAATATGTTCCGGAATAATAGCAACTTTTAGTAATGCCGTCCCCATGAACAATATCATTGTCCCAAGCGTTCGAGTTGCGGATGGGCCAGTATATGATGGGCAGTTACAAGACAAGTAGCACTATTATTATTAAGTATTTTGGTATAATTCAATCGCAATAGTGTAAACACTTGTGACTATATTTGCTTCTGATACGTACATTAAAAATTCCTTACACTGTTACATACATACACGACATGCAGAATACTTCAAGACTAAAATACGTATGGAAATTTCGAATCGCTGCCTAAGTCAGGTAGCAATTGGAGGTGACATCACGGCCCTCCAAACTTATGGTTTTCCTAAACTTATGAAAGAATCGAAGGAAACCGAATGTCATCATGCCATCAATTGCAATTATTGCAGGCTCTGGGTAATAGAACAACAGGCGCATCAGTCTCCAGTTACCCCAACTGGATGAGTTTGTGCGTCGGATCTAACGATCGTCACGTCGTTCTGAGGGAGGTAGTGATCCTAACTAAAGGTCATGCATGTTTACTAGATCGTCTTTTGTTTGTCAATAATGTACGAAAAGTCTTTTTCAAACTTCTTACATAGACCGGATATCTGTTTGGGAAATAACGCACGCGTTCGTATTTCCCTGACCACGATACGAGTTGGAAAAAAAATTGCATAACCGTAGCACGGATTTTATGTCGAGGCCGGAGAAAAGCACTTTTACGTCGATCACGGACGGGGATTCCATATTTACTCGTCCGATCTGGTCAATTGGAATTTTCGCAGGTCCATGCTACTCCTGCATATACACTAGCCAAACAAATCCTTCACCATTCGAAAAGTAAATGTTTCACCGCTCTTTGTTTAATTTCAATATGGGAAATGCCTCTCTTTCATAGAAAAGGCATGAAAATACGTCATTAACGGCTTCCGCAAGCATAAACATGTCCGAACAGGAAAATACAACCGCTGGTGCAAACAGATCTCCGACCGATGGGGTTTCCTCGAAACGCGCTCGACATGGAATTCACGTGTCCCCCACTCTACACTTCCTCACCGCCTATAAAAAGGCAGGATCACCGAACGACGTCACAAAGTAGTTAAACGAGGCGTTCGAGCTGTTGCTTGACTCTGCAATATTTCGTAAAGTTGAATTTTTCTTGTTACCAAAAGGTGCCAAAACTGAGTTTCAAATCGTTAACTAGAAAGAATAACCAGTGTTCAGTGGAAATGTGTGTTGCCAGACCAACAATTGAAGAAAAGTGCAAAATGTTCAACAGGTAAGCGTCAAAACAAATAAAAGCGAATTCATCCTTAGATACAATTACACAATATGATGCCAAATTTTACAATGTGGCCCCATTGCGGTGATAATGATAACAAAAGAATGTTTATTTTGCATCGTGCCTGTGACGTCATTTAAACAAGCCTCTTCGAAACAATTACCGCGCGCATTCTGAAGGTTAAGGGTGAATGACGTGGGATGATCCTAGAAGGCCGTAGGCAAGGTCATCGGTCGTTCACGTGACTTTTTTAGGGATGTGCGAATTTAGTCAAATTTCGATATTGTCATCTTAATTACTGAATTTGATTTATTAACTCAATAAGTATTTTCAATGAAGTTTTCATTTGAGGCTGTCTATAGTATCGTGAAATTTTGAAATTTTAATACGAAAACACACATTTAAATATATCTACGGAAATCGATTCTTTCTACAGCTCATCTCTAATTTTCCTAGACTCTTTCCCTATATGTCTTTGTTCAGTTCATTGAGTTTAGGTAGAGTGTGCTCTCTTTTTTACCGTAAGGGCAATAGCCTTAGCGGCGAGACGTAGGGTCAACGGTTCAATTCCAAATTATTGATGATGATTCTTTTTGTTTTCAGGCACAAATTAGAGAATACGTTAAAACACGTAGTAACCAAGGCAAAAATCGATCGGAGACTTGTTTGTGGATTGTTACCGGCCATAGCCTTTTTGGAAAACACTCCAGAGGAGGTGGTACTATGCGTACTCCCTACCACCAGACCCGGAGATGCAACCACCCACATTCAGGCGGTGCTCTTGCAAGCCTTCTGCTATGAAAACTATATTCCAGTCATACAGGTAACTTCAATTACTGAAATTAATTATTTTGAATTTGAGGTTAATCTCAAGGTGGTAAACAGCAGCACGCTGTGATCCATATGAGGACAAATTTGCAAGATCGCCCTTGACAGTATACATAAGTAGTTGTTTACCGCCTTGAAACATTTTTTTAAGAAAAAATGCGAGTAAAATCATCTAAATGAAAATTTCTTATTTTCAGGTTGACAGCAGTGAAAAATTGGCTTATTATTGTGGTACTTCTACAAAAATCAAAGATACCACCTCACATTGCAATTGTGCAATTATTACACGTGATGTCAGTTTACCGGTGACAGAAATAGATGTCATTCCAATGTCAGATCACGAACAGTTCTTGACAGATTTCTATGAATGCTCCTTGGAGATGTACCCACGACCGGTAATTCAGCTGCCCATTTGAATTTTAAAGAAAAAGAGACGCGCAACCACAACGATGAGACGATCGCGGGCCGCTTCTCGAAGGAAATAAAGTTTTGCTAATTCGTTTGGCATGTTTTAACATGATGGAAGGCATGTAGGGCGTATGACCCATTGTAAATTCTCCTACAACTGGTGGAGTTTTTGTAAAGAAATGTGAGAAAGTTTATGAAAAAAAAAAAATGAGATTGTATTGTAAAATCTAGATTTAACAATGGAAATATTCTGTTAATATTTGTAAATTGTAAAAGAACAACTTTATTAGTGTTTAAACAAGTGTTGGATTGTCTGTTAAGGATTTATTGTTTCTATGAAGGAAAATAGTGAATAACCAAGTAATAAAAACGTCCTTTTATATAAAAAATGCATGTGTTTTTATTTTTCCAATTTCACTAGAATTTAAGCTGAACATTAAGTAAATTACTTACATACAGAAATTATTTAATTATATATTTTCATAATATGAAAATATATAATTATATGTATATTATACATATAATTTAATAAAAATATATAAGTAGCGTCATCTAGAATTTGTCATTAAAACTTCAACGTGAAGTTTTTTTAATTACAGGAATCTGTAAAAAGATAATAACCATATACAAGGTTGTCAATTCTTATTCGTATGATTTGACAAGACTGAACAAGACAACGTTGCTCTTTTATCACATGTCATCGTGGCTGTCCTTGATTGGTGCAAATATCTTTCAAACCCATTATCCATTCTAGCATTATTGCCAGAATTTGTTCCTCATCAAAAACTCTATTTTTTATATCGTATTAATTTTGTAGGTCTCAATATAAGCAATTAAATATGAATTAAATCACAGCAATTTTTGTCTAGAAATTACGCAAAGTGAATTCTTGAATTTGTTAAGGTGTAAGACAAACTTTTAAATTAAGCTGACAACATTGCACTTTCCCCCTCTTCTAGAATGGCAAAGAACAGTGGTGTCAACGTTTCATTTCTGAAAAAAATCTTGAAGAGTTTGGGGCACTCAAAAATGGCTAGATATTTACTGTTGTTAATTGGAGGGCTAATAGGTATCTTTACACTTGTTAGAGCCGGAGGCGATGACGCAAAAAGGGGCCCAAAAGTAACCGACAAAGTAAGTAAATATAACGGTTGAATTCATTGAGGTTAGGGCGTTCGTTTTTCTTTTGTTTTGTCTTCTTTCAATGTTCATGACATTTATTTTTCTTAACTGGCTTATTATAATTTTTTTTGTTAAAAAAAGAGAATACCGAAATGCTTACTAGTTTTACTGTTGAGTGAAAATTTTGCTTTGTTGGCGTCATCAAAACAACTTGCGCCAAGTTTTTGATGGATATTTCCTAGTTTTCTGTGTTTTTAGAATCCCAACGATATGGCAAAATAAGAAAATAAAGTTTTTCCAATTTAAGTCCTAAATTCAAACTTCTCAATTTTCAATGCTTCGAGAAGTTAAAAAACTCAATTGACGCACTTTTCATTTCCAAAACGATCCTATTTTTACTCTCTTTTGTATGGAGATCACTGAGAGAATTCTTTAATACTAAAAAAAAACGTATTTTTATTGGTTGAAATAAGGAAATTGCGTCCAATTATCAATTTTTATTAGAGACCTTCAGCGTTTTTTCATGTGAAAAAGGTTAGGAATTTCAGGTACATTTTATACCGTTTACGCTAATGCGTTATAACCATTGCAGTCTTGCTAGAATAGCTTCAGCCTTGTCTCAAATTTTTTTGTTAGTAAAAATGACATGGAATGCTGCAACTCTCTATTAACAGTTGTACCAATGCCAAAAATGTACGAAATTCAATGTTAAGATTAGGAAAATGCTTAATGGAGATCACTGCACTAAAATTTTAATAAGATTACAATATTTTTTGTTTCTTAGGTTTGGTTCGATATTGCGATTGGAGACGAAGCTTTAGGCCGTATCGAAATCGGTTTGTTTGGCAATACCGTCCCAAAAACTGTGGAAAATTTTAAGCAACTGGCTTTAAAACCGGCCGGCGAAGGCTACAAAGGAAGTAAATTCCATCGTGTCATCAGAGATTTCATGATCCAAGGAGGTGATTTTACCAAAGGAGATGGTACCGGTGGCAGATCAATTTACGGAGACCGATTCGCAGACGAGAATTTCAAGTTAAAACACTACGGTGCCGGATGGTTGTCCATGGCCAATGCTGGCAAAGACACTAATGGCTCACAATTTTTCATTACCACAAAACAGACCAGCTGGTTGGATGGTAGACATGTGGTATTTGGAAAAATTTTGAAAGGAATGGATGTTGTCAGGAAAATCGAAAGTACCAAGACTGATAATAGGTTAGTTTTTTTGCTCTTGTAGTACTTTTTGCATTGTTCTGTCATTTAATTTTTATGAAAACTTATCAAAATCATTAATTAGATAAATCTATAGCCGCTTAGGGACTTTTCTATATACTGCATCAATTTGACAGCTAAATTACTTAAACTTTAAAAATATTCCTCGTATTGTAAGAATTATCTGAAAATACATATTTCTTATTATTTTTTAGAGATCGTCCGCAAAAAGATGTTATAATTGCTGATAGTGGCGTTGAAGTCGTTCCAGAGCCATTCAGCGTGTCTAAAGACGACGCCCTTGATTGAGAAGCCTAACGGCTGTGGTTTGTGATATTCGCAAGCTTTATTTAAGGAAAAATGACTTTTTCTATGTCGCGTAATTGTAAAATAAAATTTTATAACTAAATATATTGTTTTATTAGATTTGATAATTTCGAGAAGAAAACCAGCTCAAAATTAGGTGCATATATGACGTGATTGCTTCACTGTAGAAAAAAAATTACAATATAGTATCTCAGTCTTCGTTTTTTTAATAATCTAACAAATTAAATGAACAATGACAACTTCATTAAAAGAAAACAGTTACATAAAACATATTATTATATAACATTAACAAAAATAAACATTTTATTATAACGAACAGTTAATATCTAGAAACAGTTCGAATAAACGTATTAGCCCTCGTGAGTGGGACTTAATTTGAGCTGATCACGTTTAAAGAACTTTTTTATTAACCTTAATGCGACACAATAAAATTTCTATTTATTGTTCGCATTCGGAGCATTTTCTAAGCGAAACTTTGCTTTATTTTGTCGTAGTAATTCAATTATATTCTCATTAATAACGTTCTTTAGCTTTAAATTGGATAGATTAAATTTAACACTTTTATTATTCACAGGCTGAATGAATATTTTTTCTTTCTCATCCTATTGGAATAACTGATAGGGTGAATACTAAGAAAAAAAAGTAACTATACCATTCTAACAATTTGATCTACTAAGGAATTGTTCGATGAATTTTTCTCAGGCATCTGCAATAAAAATAAAAATACACAAAATGGTTGTGTCAATTCCTCTTCCCTTTTACCTGCTGATTAATAAGATAATTGGTCCTATTAGGAATCTCATTAGTGACAGCCACTCTAGAAGCCATATTGTTTTTCTTGACCATCTAAAAAATTGTTTATTTAACGTTACATTTTTTAATGCAAATTCATATATTACTGATGGTTTATCAACTGTTTTTAGACCGTATGTCCTGGCAGAACCCTATTGAAACAACAGAAAACACGAACATTTTTAGCATTATTAACACCTATTTACCGATTTATTGACTGCAGGGATTTCATCATAGGATTGGGTTTCTTTGAAATTCGCCTAGAACATAATCAAATTTATTAAAAGTGAGATGGGCTACAAATAGGACACTCCTTACTTGGATATTATTGGTTGGTATTCTTGGCGTTTGTGTTGCGTCCTGTAAATATAAACATTAAAAATGATTTTAAGAGACATCTAACTCCATACCATGCGGATGTTTGCTGAGTAAACTCCACGATTGGCGAAATGCNCTTCGAGAAGTTAAAAAACTCAATTGACGCACTTTTCATTTCCAAAACGATCCTATTTTTACTCTCTTTTGTATGGAGATCACTGAGAGAATTCTTTAATACTAAAAAAAAAACGTATTTTTATTGGTTGAAATAAGGAAATTGCGTCCAATTATCAATTTTTATTAGAGACCTTCAGCGTTTTTTCATGTGAAAAAGGTTAGGAATTTCAGGTACATTTTATACCGTTTACGCTAATGCGTTATAACCATTGCAGTCTTGCTAGAATAGCTTCAGCCTTGTCTCAAATTTTTTTGTTAGTAAAAATGACATGGAATGCTGCAACTCTCTATTAACAGTTGTACCAATGCCAAAAATGTACGAAATTCAATGTTAAGATTAGGAAAATGCTTAATGGAGATCACTGCACTAAAATTTTAATAAGATTACAATATTTTTTGTTTCTTAGGTTTGGTTCGATATTGCGATTGGAGACGAAGCTTTAGGCCGTATCGAAATCGGTTTGTTTGGCAATACCGTCCCAAAAACTGTGGAAAATTTTAAGCAACTGGCTTTAAAACCGGCCGGCGAAGGCTACAAAGGAAGTAAATTCCATCGTGTCATCAGAGATTTCATGATCCAAGGAGGTGATTTTACCAAAGGAGATGGTACCGGTGGCAGATCAATTTACGGAGACCGATTCGCAGACGAGAATTTCAAGTTAAAACACTACGGTGCCGGATGGTTGTCCATGGCCAATGCTGGCAAAGACACTAATGGCTCACAATTTTTCATTACCACAAAACAGACCAGCTGGTTGGATGGTAGACATGTGGTATTTGGAAAAATTTTGAAAGGAATGGATGTTGTCAGGAAAATCGAAAGTACCAAGACTGATAATAGGTTAGTTTTTTTGCTCTTGTAGTACTTTTTGCATTGTTCTGTCATTTAATTTTTATGAAAACTTATCAAAATCATTAATTAGATAAATCTATAGCCGCTTAGGGACTTTTCTATATACTGCATCAATTTGACAGCTAAATTACTTAAACTTTAAAAATATTCCTCGTATTGTAAGAATTATCTGAAAATACATATTTCTTATTATTTTTTAGAGATCGTCCGCAAAAAGATGTTATAATTGCTGATAGTGGCGTTGAAGTCGTTCCAGAGCCATTCAGCGTGTCTAAAGACGACGCCCTTGATTGAGAAGCCTAACGGCTGTGGTTTGTGATATTCGCAAGCTTTATTTAAGGAAAAATGACTTTTTCTATGTCGCGTAATTGTAAAATAAAATTTTATAACTAAATATATTGTTTTATTAGATTTGATAATTTCGAGAAGAAAACCAGCTCAAAATTAGGTGCATATATGACGTGATTGCTTCACTGTAGAAAAAAAAATTACAATATAGTATCTCAGTCTTCGTTTTTTTAATAATCTAACAAATTAAATGAACAATGACAACTTCATTAAAAGAAAACAGTTACATAAAACATATTATTATATAACATTAACAAAAATAAACATTTTATTATAACGAACAGTTAATATCTAGAAACAGTTCGAATAAACGTATTAGCCCTCGTGAGTGGGACTTAATTTGAGCTGATCACGTTTAAAGAACTTTTTTATTAACCTTAATGCGACACAATAAAATTTCTATTTATTGTTCGCATTCGGAGCATTTTCTAAGCGAAACTTTGCTTTATTTTGTCGTAGTAATTCAATTATATTCTCATTAATAACGTTCTTTAGCTTTAAATTGGATAGATTAAATTTAACACTTTTATTATTCACAGGCTGAATGAATATTTTTTCTTTCTCATCCTATTGGAATAACTGATAGGGTGAATACTAAGAAAAAAAAAGTAACTATACCATTCTAACAATTTGATCTACTAAGGAATTGTTCGATGAATTTTTCTCAGGCATCTGCAATAAAAATAAAAATACACAAAATGGTTGTGTCAATTCCTCTTCCCTTTTACCTGCTGATTAATAAGATAATTGGTCCTATTAGGAATCTCATTAGTGACAGCCACTCTAGAAGCCATATTGTTTTTCTTGACCATCTAAAAAATTGTTTATTTAACGTTACATTTTTTAATGCAAATTCATATATTACTGATGGTTTATCAACTGTTTTTAGACCGTATGTCCTGGCAGAACCCTATTGAAACAACAGAAAACACGAACATTTTTAGCATTATTAACACCTATTTACCGATTTATTGACTGCAGGGATTTCATCATAGGATTGGGTTTCTTTGAAATTCGCCTAGAACATAATCAAATTTATTAAAAGTGAGATGGGCTACAAATAGGACACTCCTTACTTGGATATTATTGGTTGGTATTCTTGGCGTTTGTGTTGCGTCCTGTAAATATAAACATTAAAAATGATTTTAAGAGACATCTAACTCCATACCATGCGGATGTTTGCTGAGTAAACTCCACGATTGGCGAAATGCGGTGATACGATTTTTGAACTTCCCACCTTCGTTTTATTAGGCGCAACTATTTTAGGACTGACTTCAATTTCTTTGACATTACTCTAATTAAAAAAAAAATTGGTTATTTATAGGGTGGCACAAAGAATTGTTATTTGCGACAGTTGGAGTGGATTTAATATAAAGGAGACCTCAACTGGGGCTGATTGTGAAAAAAAACCCTTATCAATATTTTAATCGGATTTTAAGATTAATCAATTAGATTGACTATATCAATCATAGGCGTGCGAGGTGGTAACAAGTGATCTTTATTTAATTGATTTTTAATAGCTTGTGTCACTGACTCGTGTAGTGCAATTTCTATTTTTTGAAAAATCTTAGAAATAGCTGATGCTTTAACCATACTCGGTAAAAGCCTATTGTCGAACGGTTGAATATTTCCATCATTTTTTAAATTTTTTGCGAATTGATTATCTGTGATACAAATACAAAAAATAATAAAAGTAAACCTCAGATACGAAAGGCCTCCACTGATTATTAACCAGTCTCTGTATCGCTTTTCGATTCCTAATTTCTATCTTCTTCAAATCAATAGGGGTGTATTGTTTCACAACCACATTTTTATTTCTTCCAGAAATGGGGATGCGAGATGGTAACAAAGGCCCCTTTTTTACTTGATTCTTGACAATTTGTTCCACTGACGATGAAAGTATATCTCTTTTTTTCGAATCGTTTTTAAAAATAGCTGATGCTTCAATCTCATTCGGCAAAGGGTTGTTGCACAATGGCCGAATATTTATGTCATTTTCTGGATTTTTTTGTGAACTGATTACCTGTTACACAATGAAATAGAATTATATAATATATAAAATAATAAAATTTATGAACCTGATTCGTTAAAGGCGACCTTTGATTATTAACCAATTCCGGATCTTTCAATTTTTTCATTCTATAATAAGTAGGAGTGTCTTGCCTAAAAGACAACCTTCTATTTTTCATTTTATCATAAATGCCGAATTTCTTGACTCGAATCACGGTTGGAGATGTATTTTGGGATTTAACTGGATTTTGATCCATTGTACGAACTTCTTCTGCCAGTACGGATGGTGGGTTCACTCGGGGCATGGTGTCATTTAATTCTTTATATTGAGGTTGAATTTGATTTCCCACCAAACGCAAATGACCCACCGTTTTGCATGCTTCTTTTGCCACTGTGGGTGATGGACCATCTTGGAGTGTTACATCATTTAATTTTCCATTAAGAATACACTTTTCTTAGACAACGGGACATTTTGATTTCTTATGTTCTTGAAAGCTTTTTGAATCTGTTGTTGCATAATATCACATAGGTCGATTTGTTTTTTTGTGTCTTAATAACCATGGTTTTCGATTTCCTTTTATTTCTTTCTTGGAAATTGGAATTTTGCTTTGTAGTAGAATATCTGTGTTTTTCATTTTCCTAAAAAAAACTCACATTTGCAACCTGTAAAATATAAAATTAAAAACACAACTTACCTTTGTTGAATTTAAATGTTTAGAATCTGTATTTGTAACAGGAGAAGTTGTCTTTATGAACTAGATCAAAGTCAGAAAAGTTATCTAAATTTAAATATAAATATACCTTACTGTCTCAATGAGTTTTTTATGGCTGATTTCGTCAGTTTCTTTTCCTAAAACTTCTTTAGATGGTTTGATTACTTGTAACGTTTTAGTTTGGGAATTGGGCATAGTATTAATGCTGACGCCTCTCCCATGCTTATTTATCACCTTTGGTGTTACAATCGGAAATGTTCTCTTTTGAAAAAGAACAATTAAAATTCATATGTATTAAAATGAATCCTACATACATGTAATATATCAGTCTTTGCTCTATCCATTTTCGGTGTTTCAAAGTCGTCTGATGATTTTCGATTATTGAACAGCAGTGAACTTGTTAAAAAAAAGATTGTTTAAATGAGTTAAAAAGTGTTTAAATAAATGAGAAAATGAAAATGAATAGATATTCGTACCGATAAACCTTATTGAAAGGCTGAAGTCGGTAAAACCAATGATAGGGATTCAAGGCAATTTCGGAATTGGGATTCACAGGAACATATCTTCTTAAGATATTTAAACTGGGATATTATTTAATAAATAATTTGAATACTTACTTGTTTTGGGGTTGGGGTAATGAATAGTTGTGGTCAAAAGATATAATGCTGTTAAACAAAAAGGAGTTTAAATGAAATATCAAAGAAAAAATTGTAGAAAAAGCCCTGTCAAATGTCCATTTTAATTAAAATTTGATAAAAATCTATAAACACATATACAGAATATAAAATTGAACACTTTTGACACAATTTGCTATGGCACACCAATTCTAATTGGACTGTTGGAGGAATGTCCATTGCCTACGTAAATACAGGTAGTATAAATGTAAGCCCATTCGTCCATTAAAAAAGTGTGATATCTCTTAAAATAAAGGAGCCCTTCTAAAATGGCCAATTTGTCAATTGGTTATCAATCAACTGATTTACATATGCCATGGTCAAATCGCCATTGGTCGTGTTAGCCTGTCCATTAAAATGATTATAAATCTGGGCAGGCGTGAACTGCTGTACACGTTGATTCCTCTTCCTTCTTGGTTTGTTAGATCTGAAAAGAAAAATATAAAGAAATAGCAAGCCATAAATTCCATTAAGTTTTAACATACCTGCAATGTAACGATAAATCTGCCAATTTCAAGAAAAGGAGACTTATGGATAAAAGGAGACTTTTATGGATAAAGGAGGCTTTTATGGATGACTGTTAAATCATATTCAATAGAAAGCAAATAGTTGATTTTAATCTAATGAGGGAGGAGAATGCTTTAAATATGACTATGATTGAACACAATACGGACATTTGACAGTTTAAAAATATAAATAAACTTACCTATTATAGTTTATTCCATAGTTTAAATATGAATGGTTAACTTGATTAGTAAAAGGCGGTTTTAATGATGTATTGCCAACAGAGGTAGTCGGCTGAGTAATTTGAACAGGATCTGCAAATGTACGGAAAATGTCTTATTTTATGTTATTTACAACATCGTTTGTAACACTGACCAAAGCTGGGGCGCGAATTGAATTCTTCCCAAGCAGCGTTTTTTTGCTGTTCGTTAAGATCCTCTTCCGGACGATTAGCAAGAAGAGCTTGATGCTCGTGCCATCGATATAGTTGTAGATATTGTTGAAGTAATTTTGCCAAAAATCTAACCAAAGAAGATGGAATATTAAACAAATTTATAACTATAGTTGAACTTATATGTTATAATTACAATTATTAACATTAACCTAATAACAGGTTTCCAAAAAAAACTTACCCTATCTTCAGGAACATTTGGTGTTGGTCTTTCTTTATCGATGGTAGGTCTTACTGAATAGTATTCTTGAATATCTGCAGCCGTATAGTGACGTGTAATTTGATATTTGTCTACTACTCGATGAGCCACGGCAAGCTTGGTTACCACTTTCTGATACATTTTCTCCTCCATAGTATCCTAAAGTAAGTAAAGTAATCAAAATTGACCTGGCTCTATAGCAAAAATTAAACTTACAATAGCGACAAGCCTATAAACGTAAACTGGTTTGTTTTGGCCCAATCTGAACGCTCTGAAGACACTCTGAGTATCATAGGAGGGATTCCAATTGACATTCATTATGATTACGCGATTAGCCGCTGTTAGATTTAAGCCTAATCCGCCTACTCTCGTTGATAGAATAAATACTCTGTATATAAAGTGATTAGTTTAGTTGTCTGAAATGTTTAACCGATTTACTTAATTTCTTTATTAACGGGATTGTTAAATTGTTCGCATAATCTCGTCCGAATTTCCGGATTGACTGTGCCATCCATTCGATAGTAGTCTCTGTCTTTTTCAAATGATAGGTCCCGTTTTAGAAAAAATTCTATATTCTCCATTTCGGCAAGTGAGTTGGCAAACAATAACCTACAATTGTACCAGATGCTTCAGTAGAAAATAAATTAGGAATGAGTACATAAGACACATTAACTACGAAAGGAACAAAAATTTGTCACTCTAATGAGGAGTATTCCAAAAGTTTCTAATGTCAATCGATCGAAAAACTGCAGTAACTTAAGTTAGGAAGGTATGATATGCATCGTGTCATTGAATCATATTGACAATTTAGTCTGTGAGTGTGGTTATATACACGACTTGATATTGATTGTAAGCAAACTCGTTTTTGCTGAAAAGCAACAATGCTAGGAAGCATTACGTTTCTCTTTTGGTAAAAAAATTCTACAACCTATGTACAATCCAAAGTAGTCCTATAGGGTTGAAAACAGACCGCTAAAAAGTTAGGCCAGAAACTTTTGAAGTAACATTAGTAACCTTTTGAGTACCCTGTATGAATAAGCCAACTTACACTTTATCTTCAATGGCAATTGCTTCTTGGATAATCTTTAAAGCTATGGTAACCTTGGTGCCCGCTTTGGAATGTTCAATTTCATCGTTAGGTAGAATATCCTTGGACCAATCCTTCCTTGTCAATATTCTATCATCCAAAACGACTTCTAAATTGTCATCGATCACGTCCTGCTCTTTGATTTTCGCTCTTGAATTAGCCTGGGCTATTTTTAACACATTCGGATGACTACAAATATACTGAAAAAGAAAAAATCTTTGTTTTAACTTTGATGGCACGTTTGTTGATTGAATAAAACCTACTTGTAAGATTTGAATATCTGCTAAAAAGTTTTTATGACTAATATTGCCCGTTTTCGTGTAAACTATAGGACGGGAATTGAGAATATCCAGATAAGCGTTGTACAATATCACTTGTAAATTGCTTAAATTCACAAACACTGCTTGATCTACCAGTTTAGGGAGATACTGCTTCAATTCCGTATCTTCAACTCGCTATAAATAATGTATTTTTAGCAAATTTAAGTTCCCAATTGCAAAAGTGAGCACAAACCTGTACAGTTCTATTTAAAATTTTATGTAAGACATGTGTTCTTTTCTTCATAAACATTATATCTTCAGCGGTGGAATCTTCAAATTGTCCATTGTTTATTGGATTGACGAAATTCGTTTTGTATTCCCTCTCTGTACCCAAAAGATTGGGTTTTACGAAATTTACCATATAATAATCTGTAAATGAACATTTCCTTGCTTTAAACATCATTGATTTCAACACTCAATAGAACAATGTGATTCTTCTATTAATAAAACACCTTTTCTAGTACAATTCCAAACAAAATATGTTATGACACTGCTCATCTCAAGTATTATATTCCAAAACCACTTACATTCCAATAAATTATTTTGTAAAGGCGTTCCAGTAAGAACAATCCTTCGTCTGCTCTTCAACCGATTTAACGCCAAGCTTCGTTGTGACTGTTTGTTTCTCAACAAATGTCCTTCATCGCAAAAGATCAGATCTGGTCCTGGATTCACCAAAGCTTTTAAAATACTGTCGCTATCGCAAGATCCTTGATTCTCGCATTTTTTCAGTTTATCCTCGTTGATCATCAAACCGAAACATTCGTAGCCCAAGATCAAAACACCTCCGGTTTTCCACCATTTGCTTGCTATACTAAACCTTTTTGAGGCTGCCTTCTTATCCCTAATGTAGGTCTTATTATACAAACTTTTTGGTTTACTTTTACTACAAACTTACTCAATTGTATATAATTTAACGCAATTATGCTTAATATCGCTATATGCCAAATTATATTCGTTCTTCCAATTGGCAACAGTTGATAGTGGACACACAACTAAGACGTGCTTGGTTTTGGTGATTTCACTGTTTGCGAACAATGCCTGAATTAGCGCTAGGGCTTGTAAAGTTTTACCCAAACCCATGCAATGAGCCAAGATACATCCGGAGCCCTTATAACCGGAATTTAATTGTTCAATGCTCTCATAACAGGAATCCCACATGAATTGAACTCCATTTCTTTGATGAGGCTTTAGTTTTCTTGTTATTTTCGGATGCACTTTAATTTCTGTATTTTTGAACACGTCTAAAACTAATAAATAACAATTTGAAATTGGTATTATACATACAGGTGTATAACAGTTTCTTGTCACTATTATTTCCATTGATTATGAAGAAGTGGTAATAAAGGACTTACCTAAAGGAAATTCTTCTTCTTCATTCATGCTTGTTTGAGATTGACTAAAACTTTGAGACAATGATTCTTTCACTTTTTCTCTTTCTTGTAAACGTTTAATACGCTCCCTTTCTTCATTATTAGCTTTTTGTGTGGCTTCTGCCAAATCTCTATCCTCGACTAAAGCCCGTATGTTTCTTCTGCCTTTCATTTTTTTACTGGAACAATCATCATCATCATCATCATCGCTTAGCAATATAACATTTTGTGTTCGTTCGATTCTAATATAAGTGAAGAAAAATTGTCATGATCCCTATAAATATTATTATAATCATTCTACGTACATTTCAAAGTCGCTGTCGCTGCTATTGCTTAGTAAAGAAATAGATGATAGTTTAGAGTTTTCTAGAACGTTGTTCTTCTGAGGTTTTTTTTTGCATTCTTTTTGATTTTTTTCCTTTTCAATTTTTGATCTGTTTCGGATTCGTCAGTGGTACTACTCAAAGTGTTGAAGAGGCGGTCGTATCGGGTTTTTTTTACTTTTTTTACTCCAACAAAGTCTTCTTCGTCGCTTGAATCCAGCTCAGCGTTCTAATTATATTAGATTAATTTTAGAACCTTATCTATTCAAAGCAAGAAGACGTAATACGAGAATCGTTCAATTCGTGGACGCAAAATATAACATATATTCCTCAATATTATGAGAAAGTCTTGTACCTATGGACGTCTTGGCAATCGTTATTTTTTATTGACAAAAAATAATATATGTTATTGGCAACAATGTAAGAGTCTTGTCAACTAGTCTTATTGCCATTCCAGTTCATTTCGGTCTTTTTGAAATAGAAATGCGATTTATATTTCAAAAATTATATTTATTTATATTTATTCCTCATTTAATCGCCATATCTACCTATATTTATATGAAGATTATTGGTTAGACTTAACAATAAAAATGAAAAAACAGTGTCTTGTTTTTAGGATTACATCATTCCGATCCGAAGTACAAGTACAAAGTACCATGAGCCAAATATAACTTTGTTCTTTTTGCCATTTAAATTTCAATTGTGTGATGAATGAAATGTTCATGTATCCTATAGCCTAACAATAACCCTAAATAACTGGGAACAATCTATATTTTCAATTGGATATTATTATTCAGGAAATATAGGATTTTAAATAAAATCGGCCCCAGGTACAAGACTTTCTCCGAAAAATGAGCAATTCTTAATGAAGAAATCGAACTACTCTTGAATAGATTGTTATTCAAACGCACCTTTACCTTCTCTTTATTCTTTTTCTCTTCAACCAATTCATCTTCAAACTCAGACTTGTTTTCCTTTTTTTTGGTAATTTTTCATGTTTTTTGCTATCACTGTCGCTTCCACTAGTTAAACTTTCATCTGAACTATTCATAATGTCATCTAGTAGCAAATTGGCTTCATTAGTAAAATCACTTTCTTCATTATCATCAGAATGATTTTCACATTGATTATCATCACTGAAGTCAAGATGATTATCATCACTGAAACCTATATCATCACTAGAAGATTGCAATGAAAAGCCTTTTGATTTTGTGCGAACTTTCTTGCTACTTTTGGCAGAAATTCTCTTGAAGATGTTTGACAGGTTGAAAAGGTATTCGTCAGCATCGTATTTCCTTTGAAAATTTGAAAATTTAACTTGATAGTCTTCAAGATTGAATTTGGACATGTCAAGTGGTACTAGATCCACTGTCAAATCTTTATTTATGCCAAATTGTACACGTAGATTTTGCTCTAGTTTTTTATCCTCTCTTTCAAACACTTTAAACAACTCGTCACCATCACTGGATTCAGAAGAACTACTATAAAAACCATATTTTTACTTATATGGACTCAAATCATTACGAAGAAAATCAATTTATTAATCTTTAATTAATTACCTTAAATCCATAGTGTCATTTTCCTCCATTAAATCTTTATAAGCTTTCAAGGCTTGTTGTTTAAGTGGATTGAAAGTTAATTCAGTTTGGTTCGGGTTCAAAAATTTCTTCCCTGAGGACATCCAGAAGAGATTCACTTTCTGAACCTATAAATTGTAAAATAACTGTTTATTGTATCTGCTTCAAAGATTTATTTGATATTATAAATGAGGAGCTTCAAATCAAAACGCAGTAATCAAGAAAATATAACTAATGCGTTTTGAATCAATTAAATTGACTAAAAAATTGTGTTTTATTATTAATTCTTTTTAAAGATTAAGTTTTTGTAGGACAAAGTTTTAGACAAAATCATTGTAACTACGTGATTCCCCATCCTTTTAAATACAAAACGCCATTAAAAAGTCAATAGTCGAATACCTCGTTTTGATATGGAGTTTTTGAAATGTATTGCAAAAAAAAATTACCCGTATCTTTGTTGAGAGACTCTTCAAATTCTGCAAATAATTCTTCGAAACATATTTTAGAATCTTCAATTTCAAGGTTAGTAGTTTTCAGGT
>JABRWK010000037.1:437802-514546 GCA_013372445.1 Hypothenemus hampei | reverse complement strand
AATATCACAAAAAAATGTAAATGAACTGAAAATTGTTTACTTATAAGATCAATAGAAGTATGATTTTATGAAGAAAAAATACTTTTAAAGATTTTTTCTGTGCTTGAGATATGGGTTAATAATCGCATCTTGAAAGAACACCTAAGGACGTCTCAACCAACTACCTCTTAATACTCGTACTTTCAACGTAACTGATAGGCCTTAAGTTAGTTTTCCTTGACTTTCACAGACAGACTATTAATAACAAAAGAACATTCAAGAAATGCTTAAGTGCGACTATTAATACGGTCCATAATATAAAAATATATTAAGACGCAGGAGTTTCTCTTTGACATGCGTGAACGGGAGGATAGATTGTCAAAGACTATCCACTGACGTTCGTCTCAAAATTAAATAGCATACGTTGACATATTGCATGTAACGTGCAGCGCTATTGTAAGAATGAAGAACAAGAAGACAATCGACGTAACAACACAAATCTACAAAAAAATAATAATAAAAAAAATGTACAGCCTAAAACTCAAACATAATTTGAAAGTATAGTGCCTAGGAACCCTTTCAGTAACATAATTTAATGTTAACAAATTTATTTAAAGTTAAAAAAAATTAAATAAAAATATATCAGAACCTACTTTTGATAACCACAGACATATAATATTATATATCTATGTTGATAACTATCAAACTTTTGCAATAACAATGTGTCAATTTATGTCATATTAACAAGAAAATATTATGAATTTGGGTAGATTACAAACGGAAAGTAATTTTGATGGTTTATCAAAAATACGTTCTGATGTACCTTTTTTTTTCTTTTTTTTTTTACTTTTTAATTTTACTTTAACATTATATTATTATATTTTTGAGATGGTTGCTAAGCACTATACTTTTAGGCCAGCCGCGCATTAGCAATTTTCTAGTCATGGCAACTAAACAAAGCAAAAGAGCAACAAACAGAGCAACTTTTATGTTGGTCAATAGAAAAGTTGCTAGTGCGTAGCCGACCTTAAGGTTTGAGTTTCGGCTATACCTTTTTTTTATTTTTTTTTTGTAAACCTGTGTATGTATGTTGACAGATTCAACAATTGCGTATTTGGTTGCATACCGCAATGCGTAAAAAAATGTATGTTATTAGAAAAAGCAATTGAGTTTTTATAGTTGCATACCGTAACGTGAATTGAGTCCTACACATTGAATATCCTCGGCGTACAGTCAAAACCTCGTATCTACAATTTTGCTCATTTTGAGTTATGATCATATTCATGAAGTAATTGGTATGTCGCATCAGTTGAAAAGGCACGGAACTCAATATTTAGGAAGAAAACGCCAATGCGATTTTGTGTAAAATTCTCGTAACTCATCTGAAGTATACAAAACTCGTAACCATAATTTATTTTATTAATGATTTTACTTTAATCCAGGCCTTCAGTATGACCGCTTAATAACTCAAAAATATAATTTAAAGTTATAAAATGTTTTTTGCGTTTCCTGAAAATTTGTGTTTTTGTAGATACGAGGTTTTGACTGGGCGCCGACGATATGTTTATCAAACCTTTTTTGCGAATCAGTAAATTCTTTTTTTTTTGTTTTCATCATTTTTTTTATGTTTGTCCACGTTTTTTAAATGAAACAGGTATACTTTATAAATTTCGCTAGGAATCTTCATTTATAAGATGCAATGGTTCAAAAAGCATTTATACTCGAATCTCATTCATATACCATTTTATGATAATAAAAATAATAAAAATTATAAAAATCGATTACATTCTGACAAATAAAATTATGTTTGCAATTCATGCTGTTTATTTATATATTATATTATATATATTATTTATATATATATTATTATATAATTATTGCTCTTCGATTTTGATGAAACTTTGCATAAGCACTTATTTTCACTTGAATAATGATGAATAGAACTTGAAAAATTATTGCTTGGTACCACTTTTTAAGTTATAATAAATTTAGTGCCTTTCATATAGGTTAGGGTTAGGTAGGCTTCAAATTATTACAGTTATGACTTAAAAAGAGGTACCGAGCGATAATTTTTAAATTGATATTCATATTATTCAAGTTAAAATTAATATTTATGCAAAGTTTCATAAAAAAACAAAGAGTAATAAGTTTTTTTGCGTATTTATCGTACTTCATTTAAAAAAAATAACATTTCAAGTAGATATTACTTTTCTTTTGTACCTCGGCACTAAGAAAAGTAATACATGAAAACACATACCTTGAAGATGTATATAATTTGCCACCATACATATTGCAATTTTTGTTTCACCGCACCAGCCTCACATTAATCGGTCTGTATGAATGTTTGGTTATATTACGAGTTCTACTTCTTTTTTGATTTTTCGTTGTCAAAATGTTCAGTAGAAAAATTGGAAAGTCCTCGATTTTGTCAGCTTTCTAGTTTCCCTACGTGTGAGACCGAAAGAAACTTGGAGTAGTTCGTAATCAAATTAAATTTTTACGTAGTTCGTCGGTGTGTCCTCGCCTGGCGCCTAATTGTTATGACGTAGGAATTTGTGTACGAGTTTGAAAACCTGTACTGTTTGCGATCAAGTCAAATATGTTTTATTAATACGGTCTTGTCAGTTGTAAAAATGTCTCAGTTTTTAAGAAGGGCCACTGTGTTCAACTATGTCGGTCAAAGATTTCAACAGACTCAAGCCAAAGTTGTTTCAAAGATAAAACCGCAACAGCCCCAACAACCTTTAGGACACTTAGCTGTTGGACCAGTGTTTAGAAATGCCCGTTTATTTCCTGATAGAGTGGCCATTCGAGATCAAATTTCTGGTAAAGCATTAAAACCTAATTAGGGAATCAATTAACCATTTACAACTTTAGCTTACACTTATGCTAATATTTTCATGAGTGCTCATGGACTTTCTAAAGAAATCAGTGCCATTTTGGAAGGAAAAGTAAATGAACGCGTCCTATTTTTGTGTCCTAACGATGTCCATTACGTCATAACTTTATGGGCAATATGGATGTCTGGACAAATAGGTAAAAAATTTCATGTCACATGAATACTTGTTTACGGTTGTTCTAAAAATAGGCTTGGGTCAAGGACGTGAAATAAATAAAACGTTTTATTTATAGCTGTTCCAGTGAGTCCCTTGCACCCCAAAAGCCTCCTTCAGTACTATGCTAGCGATTCTGCATCAAAATTGTTTATTACTGTTCCAAATTATTCTGATTTAATGCATCAAGTGGCTCAAAACTCATCGACAAAATTACATGTTTTAGATGATAGACTTAAATTGAATTGCACTTTAATGCAGGTAGTATTTCCTATTTTAATATGAATAAAACTAAAAATCAATCAGGCTACAGGTCCTGAGGACCTCGAAGGAGGGAGAGATGATATTTTCTACAACAATTCAGACGCAATGATTTTATATACCAGCGGAACAACTGCCAATCCCAAAGGAGTAGTTTTATCTTACAATAATCTATCAGCACAAGCGGCATCATTATTAGATGCATGGAAATGGTCATCTGATGACGTATTACTACATACTCTGCCCCTACATCACATTCATGGCATTCTGAATGCTTTGTTGTGTCCTTTATATGCTGGTGCGAAAACTATGATGCTTAAAAAATTTAATGCAAACACCGTTTGGTCAGTATCAAACTAGATAAAAGTGAAAATATAAAAACATTCTTTTTATAGGACATATTTGTTAGGAGTAAACGCACGTCCCGATGACAGAAGAATCACACTTTACATGGGAGTACCTACAATGTATTCAATGCTTGTCGAAGAATTCGAACGGGTGTTCAAAGAAGATCAAAAAATGTCTGAATACATAAGAAATACGCTAAAATCTAAAGTGAGTTTCACTAATTGAATGAATAACAAGTCATACATTTACTTATTTCAAGATGAGACTGATGGTAAGTGGTTCAGCACCTTTACCTGAACCCTTGCACCGAGCCTGGGAGGAAATAAGTGGTCATAGATTGTTGGAGAGATATGGTATGACCGAAACTGGAATGACGTTGTCAAACCTTTATGAATCCGATAGAGAACCTGGATATGTAGGAGTTCCTTTACCAGGGGTTTCAGCTAAACTTGTGGCGATTAATGAAGGAGGAGAGTTAACTGAAAAGTAAGTTATCAAAGGTTTTCAGAATTTCCAACATATAAAGGTTTTTTTTCAACAGGACTTTAGTGGATTGTTCAAATGTTGAAGGCTCGCTAGTTTATCAGAAAAATGGCCATAAAGACGCGAATAACAGTGATCCCATTGGAGAGCTTTTAGGTAAATTTTATTATATTACCAAAGAAATTCTTGACGTTTCGTTTGCTTCAGTGAAGGGTCCAGGAATTTTCAAGCGGTATCATGAAAGGCCCGATACAACTAAAAAGGCTTTAACAGAGGACGGTTGGTTCATAACTGGGGATCTTTGTCAATACTCAATCGATAAGAAAAAGTTCAAAATATTGGGGAGAAAAAGTCAAGATATAATAAAGAGTGGAGGATACAAAATCAGTGCTCTTGAAGTGGAATCAGCTATACTAGGTCATCCATTGGTTAAAGATTGTTGCGTGATTGGGACTCCTGATGAAAAATTGGGCCAGAAAGTTGTTGCTGTGCTCGTTGTGAATGGGGATGTTCCTAAACAGGAGGGCGATCAATTAAAAGTAAGCCAGTTGGTTCAATGGGCTGAAGAAAATTTACCTAAATATGCGGTGCCGAAAGAATGGAGGTAAGTTTTGTCGTTGAAAAATTTAATTTTTAAGTTACAAAGGGACATATTTTCAGATTTGTGAACTCAATACCAAAGAATGCGATGGGAAAAGTGAACAAAAAGGTAGTCATTCACAAAGCATTTGGTCCTCATTGATAATCCATGGCCAATATTTTCTCATTATTATTTTTTAATTTTGTTAAGACTGCGCATAATCATCTGAATTTATTAAACCACTATGTTTAAAGAAACCTGTGCAATCTTTCAATAAAAAGACTGCCGATGTTTATTTTATAGTTTTGAGTTTCTGTTAAATTTTCATATTTGTGTTAAAATTATTATTTCATTTAATAATTGCATTGCATTAAACAAATTTTAACTTTTATTCATCTAAATATTTTCATTTGGAGATTTCAAGAATCTGTACATCCGACAGGAAGGTTCTGGAAGCCCCAGGAACTTGAAAAATTGATCGGTGAAGACAACAGGAAGTTTTAAACATGCTCATTTAGCGAGGAATTTCTAAAAGATTTATTATATTCAAGGCTAATGACGAGGATTACATTGGGAATTTTGAAATGATTATGCGTCATTGTTGTAGTTTCAAATACTTCTTTCAGAAATGCAAACAGATATAAATCGAAACTCTAGGGATTATGGTGAAGTGTTTGTTATTGGAATTTAGTCGGAAATACTAAGACTACATATGTACACTATACTTTTGGTGTTTGCCTTGTAAATATGCTCTTTTGGAATAAGTATTAGTTAAGTGGTTACAAGTATTTTGCGAATCCTTAAGTTTGATTTGTTTTTCGAAAAAAAAACTTGAAGCTAATGGATTTAATTCTCAGATAATACAATTTGACTGAAGATTAGCTACGAAATGTAAATGTGAATAAATGTGTCAATTGAATGGTAAATAAAAACAATAGAAAAAATGAAAGGCTATCGACAAAACGGATTATGTTGTTTATAAAAAAGGAACTAATTATGATTGTTACATAAATAATTTAAGATTATAAACTGGATTTAATATAAATAGATGAAATTTAGTTGAAAAACTTTTAGTATCCAGTCAAGTGTCACAATGAAACTCGTGATTTTCACATTCGTTTGTATATTTGGCACTTTTACAGCTGCCACACCGATTGAGGTAAGAAATTTTCAGAGATCCATTGTTTCTTAAAGTCTATCTTCAAGAATCCTAACTATGGCTGGATCGATCTTGAACCACGTGCTCTGTATATAGAACCGGTGGCAGCAGTGCCAAAACGATCTCAAAATCTTCAAATTTCTGGTGGTGATGTAGCTACTCCTAACGCCTATTCGTATCAAGTAGGTTTAATAATTGGTACTTCCAGTTTTTGTGGTGGTTCTATAATTAGTGAACAATGGATTCTCACATCTGCTCACTGTACTGAAGGGTAAGAAAATGAACTCTCAATTAAGAATAGCTCGTTCAGTGGTAATTCGTGTCTTTAAAAATCTATTGGTATCTTTTGAACATTCATGAAAACTTTTATAGATCAATCACTTTACAAGTTATTGCTGGTGCTCATGATCGAACAAACACTCAAGAAGCAACCCAAATCAGAGTTCTTACAAACGATAGCTTTAGACATAGTCAATATGATCCGGCAGAAATTCAATACAATGTCGCCTTGGTTAAAGTCTCACAACTTCCTGTTGGATCTATAGGTATTTCGGCAATTACTCTTGCACCAGCTGATGCTGAAAATTTTGCTGGTAAAACGGGATATCTCACCGGATGGGGTATAAATATTTGAAATCAGAAAATTGTAAATATTTATACTGTTTCATTAGGAATTTATGATACTTCATATGTTCTTGCCACTGAATTAAGAGTGGTTCAAGTCCCAATCATCACCAATGAATTGTGTAAAACTACTTGGAATAATTTAATTACCGATCAACAAATTTGCATTTCTGGACAAGGAGCAGTAGGTGCATGTAACAGTGACGCTGGTGATCCATTAGTGGTTGATGGTATTCAAGTTGGTTTGGTTTCTTTTGAATCTTCTGTATGCGGATCTGGACTTCCAAGTGTCTTTTCTAGAGTCAGCTTCTTTAGGGAATGGATTACCGAAACTTCTGGTGTTTAGACAATGAAATATTGATATAGAATAAAATACATATTTTCAAGTGATGATTGACATGTATTCTTTATAAAACACTATTTTATACAATTACAACTATCACAACTTTCTATACATAAAGTGATTTTCCTAATATACATATATAAATTGCGTATAAAAAATATTTTCATCTTTATAATTTCATTAATGGAAATACTATTTGTTTGGTATGCCGAGTAATGACTTTAAATGCTTTTGTTAATGAACCCTGTGATTTTACAGACGTATTAAGGCAAAGAATTAGTGAACATTTGTGTGGTGCAATTTTTTTAATTTGCATAAATTCTAGTACTACCACTATCACATGTTATTTTTTCAAACTTAACAGCTTCATCTGACCTTCATCTTCCGAACTACTTAAATATGCTTCCTCAATATCGGCAAAATCATTTTCTTCATCATCATTATCATCGTCATAATAGGGTCGCGTAATGGGTTTTTCTAAAAACAAAATCAATTGAATTTTGATCACTCAATGCGGTGGGTCATTCAATAATACTCACTTTGGATTGGTCTACTAAACAATTCCGTTTCTTTTGATTCGTCCACATCATTATAATCTTCATAAAAACCATTTTGAGGCAACAAACCATAGTCATAACTCTTCTTTTTACAGACGACAAAGCAAAATATTCCTAAACCTAAAAGTCCAGCTAAAATAAAACCTAAAAATAAAACATAATTTGTAATCAATACAGTTTGTCTGTTTGAATTTCTCTTAATTACCAGTCAGAGTTACAAAAGCTAAACGTGGAACACCCCAAAAAGTGGTGTTCCTCCTCAAATTAAACATAATGATTTTTGGTACTTTAAAATTATTCACAGTCACCAATTTCTTGTCGCCAAAATATCGATGAGCTTCCACTGTTATAGTGTAATTTCCTAATGGTAGAGCCACCCCATATTTTCCATTATAATCGGAATTAACGGTAACATTTATTTCTTTAATCCATATTTTTGCATGTTGAACTGGATGATTGTTTTCATCATGGACATATCCTAAAATAAGTCTAAAGATTATCAATTTTTAAAATGGCAGCAATATGGCAACCTTTTATTCCAGATGAAATTTTACCCTGGAAAGGTACATGCATAGAAGTGTCGGTAATAACAAACTTTTCATCAGTTTCAGCGAATTCATGAACGGATGGCTGGGAAGCACCTGACGATTCAAACAATACGACCTTCAACTGGGTTACAATCGCTTCGTTAACTACCACTTGCATGGTGTCAGCTTCGTAACCGTGACAGGAAATTTGAATTTGGTAATTACCGGCTGGCAACATGATCTTGAAGTGTGCCTTATTTTTGGTCACTTCATAAGATTCTTCAGTTCCTATTACTTTGATTGTTGCGTTATACAAAGGGTTTTGTTTACGGTTCAGTACTACACCCGCAACACCTAAATGGAATAATTTTAAAATAAAGAAATTTTGAAAATATAAGGAAAATAACGACTTCTATAGTAGAAAATTGTTCTTTACTTGGGTATGAGACATTATTCTGTACTTTAATGTTACTCAATAGATCACAAATCGATTCGGTTACCAACTTAAGAACAATTTTAACTCCATATGTAGTCGCATATAGTCGTAGTATACATATAAGAAGAACCTTACCGGTACGAGTAGTATTCAAAACGCTCATAATTGGGTTTAAAATATTCTCCCAAATGTAAGGTAACGATTCGACAGCAGGATAATCACAACAGGAAACTTTTAAGGTTATCATAGGAGTAAAATACTCCTTAAATAAAAAGTCTGTTAACACCGAATCGGTGCCACTGATCCTTTTCGGACATGATTCATGATTTTTCAGAGCGCTGTTGTATAAATTGGCTAGTTTACTGTACTTTTCCAGTTTGTCATGTGTATAAGGATACCTGAAATGTTAATAATGGATATCAACATTAATGGCAAAACTATTATTTACAATATGCCATTGTTGCCGCCTTCAATATTCAAAATTAGATCGAATTTTTGATCTAAAAGCATGTGTTTGAAAGCATTAGTTCTTGTTACTGTGTCCTTGGTGCTGCTCAATCTATTGTTTAAATCCAAAATTTGACTTCCAACTTCTTTAAAATCAGCCGTTATGTTGTTACACACATATTTTTCCGGTTTAGAAGTTATGTGTGATTCTCGATTGAATTCGCCCCATATCTAATGACAATCTATTGCTTTACCGTATCTACTAAACATACAGACAAATATCGTTATACCTGTTCGAAAGCATTGTCTATCACAGGAACAATATGAATAACAGCATTAGACAAAATGCTTACTATTGTGGGATCTTCAATTTTAAGTCCTTTCAACAGATGTCGGGCCAAATAAACAGTAATCTCTCTGCCGATTGGTTGAGTTGCAAACAAGTTACCAATCACGGCAATGTGAAATTTCGTTTCATCAGAGTCGTGAACCTATAGACACAATTACTGTACTTGGTCTCATTAAAATAACAAGTAACTTTACATGTTGTGTAATTTTCAACCATCGAATAAACATAGACACCAAGTCGTCACCACCATAAAACTCAGCTGAGTCAGGATAGGATAATTCCAGAAAGCTGAGAAAAGTATGGAGCTCTGATTTAGTATGGTATTTCGGATCAAAAACGTTTTTAAATAAATCAAAATCGTAAGCATTCGCCCAATGCTCTCTATCGATTTTTAGTAAACTAATACTATATTCCAGACCACCTGTTTCTGGAATAGTCTGAAAATGATGGTGTTACAATGTTGTTTTTTTTTGATTGGTAATTGGTTAAATTTACAATATTTGTTGTGAATGATTCGAATTCTTTTGCTGCGAAGGTAACAGTATAGTTTCCTGGCAAAAGCAATCTCCAGTAGTCACCGTCTTTTCCCGTTTTCACATTATGGCTTATACCATCTACTATAATTTCCGCATTGGGAATTTTCGTTCCAATCGTACTGGTTATAAAACCGTGTAATCCATTATGTACCTAAAATATAGATAATTTTGTACATCATATCATTGAAGCAAATACCCGAAGAATACCTGTTCCATAAACGTTATTAGAGCTTCCCTATTATCCAGCCAATATTGTGGTAAATCTTTAGCAAGAGGATATTTATAGCAACCTATTTCTAGTGTTATCTCCATACAACCAGTTTCCAAATAGTTCCAGTCTTGCATACCACCCGTTACTTGGTACCATTTCGCACCATTGGTAATACCTCCTGGAAAAATTTCTTTGGGGAACATGGGGCACGGTTCAGCATTATGCATTGTTCTATGAGCCTAATAATTGTAATAAAATAAGCTTGGAAAGAGCTCCTACAAGGCTAAGTTCTATGCTAATGAAAAAAACGTACGTCTGAATACACTTTAGCTAAATGTCTGAAAAGTTTCTCATCTGGAGAAGGATTGGCAGTATTTTTCAAAGAACCTGGAGGACTGTCATCAAATGGATAGTTGGCAACTAGAGCACCATTATGCAAATTTGCAGATAAAACAAACGGCTCAGAAGCGATCCAACGCATTACAAACTGCGTTTCAGGTTCCAAAATTCTATTGAGCTGCCAGAGAGATTATTATTAGGAAAACTGTTACCAAAACTTATATTTACACTATTCGTTCCATATTGATCAGGAAAATTCCTATTCAAATCCATATTCCCAGCATTGTTTCTTCCAATAATGCTTGATTCGTCTCCTGAATACCAAACATTGATAAACATTATTTTATCAATGGAACTATAATTTTACCTTCATGTGCCATTTCGTAACCATCCGGGTTCATGGTCGGCATCAAATGGATCCTGGTTGTATCCATTAGTTTTGTAATCCTTTCATCAGTTCCGTATCTTTCGCACATGTATTTGATTAAATATAAAAGTAATTCCCTACCGACCACTTCATTTCCATGCATGTTGGCCACATATTTAAACTCAGGCTTGCCTACATACGTCACAACCGTTGAAACTGAGTTATGTAATACTGATTTGAAATATTTCAATATTTTTACCTGGAACGTGACTCAGTGGTGTATTACTTAAAACGAGAACGTACAGATCTCTTCCTTGGATCGATTTTCCTATGGAATATAGATGGGTTATGTTAGGATAGGTATGGTTGTAATAATGTAGATATTGCACTAGTTCATTGTAATGGTGGTGTTTGAATAGCTTAGAATCACGTATCATGAATCCGTATTCGTCGTAGACGGGAATATTTGTGTTAATTGGTTCTAGGTAAGATCCTATAAGGTGAACAGAAATCAATAAGAATACTCTTTTAATTAAATTCGTTTAAAAAATAAATACACATGTTTATTTTGCTGTAGTATGCTATTTATTTGGGTAAAAATTATAATAAAACCACAAAATAAAGATTACAAAACGATAAATAAACATATGTACTTTATATTTTCATAAAAGACTACTTAAACCAAGTTCAATTACTTATTAAGTTATACGGCAGATCTATAGAATTAGTTGAAATTTGGTTCAAGTTAATGATTAAGCTTAAAAATAAGTACAACCTTTTATAGTTTAAAGACCCATTTAATACCCGAAAACCAAGGCATTTATTCAAATCATTTTAATTTCTATTATTAATGCTTTAATTTTCTTCGTCTTTTACTAATTCCAAATGTCTTTTACAATAAAAATTCGATTGATCATTACAATTAGTAAATATGAAATAGATTTTTAGTTATTTAATGTGCAATAAATAATAAAATAAGAACGAAAATGAAACTATTATATAGACTTGCATGCACTTGAAATGAATTCCCTGAAAAGAAAATAATTTTTCAAATTATTAGAGGATTTTTTTTGCACAAATCGCACGTTATACGAACATAAAAGCCAAAAATAACAAGAACAACAATAAACAATTTAAATTTTTAACAAAGTTGACATCAATAAAAAAAAATTTAATTCAGATATGACGAGAATACAATTTGCAAACATTACGAATTAGCTTAAAAAAAAGTTATATGTAAGCGGCCTTAGGTTTTGTTAAAAATGTTAAATATCAAGCTAATGTGTGTTTTAGATGTTCCATAACCATTTATAATCAATCGTGCCACCTTTTTCCATAAAATTGTTACCTTGCTGCGGTAGTAACTTAAGAGTAAAATTTTGTATTGTTGTTTTATCTCTTACTACTTCGACCACTGCTGGTTCTGATGGGTAATAACTAGAAATGTTTAATTTTAATTAGATTATTTCAGTCTTCGTAACAGAGGGTTCACTTTGTACTTCCTTATAGGACTATAAAGATTCACAAAATTGGATAAAGCAACTTCTGGTCTATATAAGAAGGTACAAAATGAAAATCTCTTACGAATGCACATACCCAAAAGCAACCACAAATATTTCATAGGTTCCAGGTAGCAGTAATCGCCAATATTCACCTCGATTTGATGTAGTTATATTGTGATTAATACCTTTAACTACAATATCAGCATCTAAAACTGGATCTCCTCTTGTATTCAGAACTAATCCTGTAAAACATATTCTGTTTATTTTTTCGTTTACTCATGAAATTTACAATTTATACCTTTGACTCCCCAGTGAACTGCCTCCATAAAACTGAGGAGAGGTCCCTTATTGATGCTCCATTCTTGTTGTAACGTGGAGGCATTGGGAAATTTGCAACAACTCAGTTCAAAGGTAACTTCAAAGCAATTGGACTTCACATAGTTAAAATCTTGCATTCCACCTAAAATACAATTGTTTCTAATAAATGTGGCTACATAAGGAATTAAAAAAAAACCTTTAACTTCATACCAATACGCTCCGTTAGTAATACCCTGTGGAAAATTGTCATTTTTGCATGCTTGACCCGTTTTCATTAATTCGTGGTTTTGAGCGTATAATAGAGCTAGTTCCTTAAAGATTTCATTGTCTGGAGATTTGCTTTCACGGCAACACTCAAGGTTCAAGCTAAAGGGTTAATAAACATTTTATGATCATAATACCCTGCAACTTACTTCGAGTCATCATAAGGGTAACTTGCCACTACAGCTCCGCCATGAAGATTTCCGGACAAAACAAATGGTCTAGATATAATCCATGTCATTATGGCAATTGTTTCTGGTTGCCGTCCAGCAATAATTGTACCTTAAATAATAAACAATAAAGTGTGTAACTGTCTAGCGTTGCAAAACTATATAGGGTTCCCAGAAGTTCCGGCCCACAGCCATACCACGCTATTGGGGGGATCCATTAAGGGGACAAAGTACACCAAAAATCAAAAATTTTCGAAATTTTTCTTAGTTTTATCTTTTTGTCTTTTAATACTGCAACAACAAAAATACCCATCTCATTTTGATCTATATAGGTGTAGCAAAAACGACTCCGAACCTATTGACATCGCAAGAACAGTACTCATTTTTGGTTTTTTGCCTCTCCTGTAAAACCACGTTTTCCAACCATTATGAACCTTTTTTTTCAGGAACTGCCGATCCGATTTATTTGTTTTTTTAAAATAGATCTAGGGGAAAAGATAGACAGGTGCTTTTTAACGTTTTTTTTAATTTAAAGCATTGTTAGATGTCTTTAAACTAAAAAAAAAAATACAATTTTTCCAAGACCTCTAAAAATGATCTATTCTGAATTTGAAAAAAACAACCCGTCTGTTGAAAACTGAGAATATACTGAACAAAAAAAAATTAAAATCGCATGAACAAGAGCCAAGAACAAGGAACCCAAACAAATCTCTATTTTGCATGGGAAATGGCTTCGGTACCCTGTCCCATTAACGTAGGAAAAATGTTAGAAAAAATATTTTCTAAAAAATTTCCGAGTTATAACTGTTCAAAGTTGGGAACTTTAGGAGGTTCTGATGTAATAATTAAAGCGAATTATGTAATTGACATCATAAGATCCTAATGCTGTGTTGCCCACTAATGCTTACAATCGAAAAAAAAACGATTTTTGCAGTTAGTTTCAGAAAAAACAATTTTTACTTTTCAATCACGAAAAATGAGTCAATAACATTCCATTATATTAATGTAAAAATATTTTAAGGCACAAGCCTGTCATTATCATTGTTATATCCAAATTATTTCACTTTTATTTTTTTTTTTATTATTTTTCCGTGACATTCCACGAGAATGAACGTCATATTAATTGTTTATTGCACTCATTAAAAAAATAAAGGAATTTTAATTTTTTCATACATTAAAAAAATAGACAAATAATAAAATTGATATACCTTCTTATGTATTGAGCTTATGTGCTCAGGTTATGATTAGACGTTACCGTATTATGCATTCATATATTTATTTATAACCCGGCCATTTTTTGGAAAAGATTTTTTCTAACATTTTTTCTACATTCAATAAGTCACCGAATAACGTTGTATAGCTGTGGGACGGGATTTCCGGGACACCCTGTACGAATGACTTGCTCTAGTGTCTTATTATAATTTGCAAATTTTCAAAATGACTCAATATCTCAAATTCCAAGTCACATATTAGATCTGGGAAAAAGTTCGTAGCGTTGTTTTAGTAAAATTCAACTGGTTTTCTTATAGTGTGAAAATAAATTTATTTAAACTAAATATGCTCCAGTATTATTGACAATGTTTGGCCATTCTTCATAGCCATGATGTCATGTGAATAACTTCTGTGGTTTCTGATTGAAAAATTGAATCAAAAAACGCCACGAACTTTTTCCCAGACCTAATATGTTTACAATTTTATAAAAGAAGTGAAATTGAGACACATTTGTGCAACTTTCTCAATGAATTTCTTGCAGGATACATACCGGCCCTGTGAGTTTCAAATTGATCAGGAAAATCTCTATTTAAGTCAACTCCATTCTCATTTTCTCGTCCCACATACCGAAGTTTAGAATCGCACTTTCCCTCCTGCAAAATTAAATTTAATTTTCAAGGTGTTTAGAATTCACACCCAATTGGAGCGATAATATTTTAGGCAAATATTGAAACTGACAGAAATTTGTTACCTGTGAATTTTCGTAACCATCGGGATTCATGCTAGGCATTAAAAATATGTCCACCGTATCTACTAAGTGCGTCACTCTATCGATTTTACCATAATTCAAAATGAGATATTCGGCCAAATAGATCATTAGCTGTCTTCCAATGGATTCGTCTCCATGCATGTTTGCAACATACTTAAACATGGGTGTTAACAATGTTCTATTGTGAACATTAGAATTGATGTGTATGGCCCATAATTCTCGATTTTTCACTGAACGGCCCACGCTAATTAGTTTAGCAATATCTGGATTTTCAGTTTCCAGTTTTCGGAAAACATTTGTTAATTCATCGTAGGTGTAATATCTTGGATTTTGCAGAAAACCCTCATTTTCTGGCACTGAGGGAGCAGCTTGAAGAACTTTATATAAAACGCACCAAACAACTAGAATTTTGAACATGATTTTATCTAGGAATAAATTAGCTTAAAACTGAACAAATAAAATAAACATTTCAGTTGAAATTGGACTAAATTAAGGTAAAAATGCTGATTGAAAAAAAACAGGATGTTCTTTTAAAGTAAACGTCAACACTTGAAAAAGTACGGTTAGATTGTGCCGTGGTTGCCGCTTTTTATTGTTCAATATTCTTGTTGAACTTCATGCCTATACAGGGTGGTCCATAGTGGGCAAAGTACCATATCTACATTAATTTTTTTAATTAAAAGAATGTTTATATGGCTATGTAAGCAAAAGGACTAGAATTTAAAAATATTTTCGAGTATACGACAGGGTGGTTCGTAGAAACAGAACAAAAGAACATTTTTTTTTTAAATGGATCATCGTGTATATTTTCAAATATTTATATTTCCTCTAAAATTCTCCATAATAGTGGTAAATTCAATTCTACTTTACATTGCGACATTGATAATTTATTTAAGGTTTAAGTCGGGCGCATTTTTTCGCGTCAATTTTTCTATTTGTCATATTTTTTATAAGTACATCAAACCTTCCATTCTAACATATTTTTTTTTCAATATTCCATATTGTTTGGTTCTTGAGATTTTTAATTCTAAAAATGAAAAACTGGGTGCGCCCTACTTCTACCTTAAGGAATTACCAAAATTTTACGAAAAACATGGTTTTGTAAAATCGATTATACTTTAAAACTAATTGTAATTACAATTAAAAAAATTAACTCCATAAAGGTACGTATTTGCTTAAGGGTTTCTAGGGGTAGTCGCTCTTATACAAAGTGTTTACTATTGACGTGCCAATTTTGCAAATTTTAAACTATTGTTTAGTGGATTTTAGTTTTGCATCAATGATTGAGATTGCCTTTTTGCTACAAGATTATACGTTCAATCCCATCAGAACCGTCGACAACCACAAAAAGCAGCTATCAGAACGTTCCACTCGTTTTTCTTGAAGTGTAATATGAAAAAAAAAAAGAACTAAAGAAGCACTTACAGAAGAAAATGAATTTACAACATTGTTAAAAGCCGTTGAAGATTTGTACACCTCCTAGACAACAATAACAAATAAATCTGATACTAGACAAACCGATATTATTTTCTAATTTTGGTTTGAAAATATATAAAATTTATTATATTAATATCTATTGAGATAATAAATTGGAACTTATCAGGACGTATAATATTTATAATGGTTTTGCTGTTACCCCAATATTAAAAAATAACTCCAGTGAAAACTTGTCAACACCTTGTATAACAAGTGAATTATAATGATCTTTTTTATACCATACAAATATCCTATAAAATTGTGCACGTGGCATCATCGCTTTTTAAATAAATAGCCTTGATGACGTCAATGTTTTTGTTAATAGGAAGAAGAAGTAAACACTTCTCATTGGTCGTTTATTAATGACCCCTCATTGGTTAGAATAAATAATTTATATTTTTCAAATTCTTTTGAGAAATATGTGAGTTCATTTGAAAAATTTTATAAATAATTTTCTCTGCAATTCAACATTGATGAATGATACAATTGAAAATAGTTTAAAAATGTTGTGTAAGTTTGGTTGCATACAATACTATGGTCTGGCGCGCATTTATAAATCGATATTCCTCCTTCTTGAAGATTCCGAATTTCGGTGGGGTGGATTATCAAGAAAATCTTCAATTTGAAAAATTCAGGATTTTGGTGAGTCTGAATTCTTATTATAGAGAAGTGGAAAAAGTGCCTTAAAATAAAACAAGACATTTAAATACTTTTTTTAAAAGTGTAAAACAAATTTAAAAATGTTCTATTTTATTTTTATGTTATTTTCTTAATTCATGAAAATAGGTGCGTTTTGTCCCGAGTTTAACATTTTTTAATTTTTGAAATATAGTTCTCAATTAGGTATGTATAACAATTATGAACAACATCATAAATAAACAAATATTTAATCACATTTTAAACAAATATAATTTTTGTTTAAAGATGAATTTGCCGAATTTTGTACGTAAGTGTAGTTAGATATAAAATTTTGACTGCAAAATAGGTAAAAGATAACAAAATAAATGCGAATAATTAAATTTAAATATTTTTAGCAGGTGTTCTTGATGCGATTACACCATGAAAAGAAGGGTAAGTTAAGGAAAAGTGATTTTTTTGTAAGAACACCATCACTGTAGTTGTAAAATAAAAAAAATTAAACTATGTAGAATCCAAACTAGAAGATTTTGTGTTTGGTTTGCATAATTTTAGATGCTTTGTAAAGGGGTCAAGTTTAACAGACTTCGAATATCATCTTTGCTCTTGACAATAACTTAGAAACAAATCTTTATAGATGTTGCTTAAGAACACATTAGGTAGTTTTATTAATCGCGTTTGGTAAAAGAGTAAAGTTTTATGGAAAAAACTGAATTTTAACAGAAATATACTTGTCAATTAAAGCTGCGAAATAATTTGAAAGAAAGTTTAAGGTCATATAGTAAGACTCTACCTATATATTTTTTTACTGTCGCACAAAATCTTCAGCTTTTTTACCATCAAGGTTGCAACCATCAAACAGGTTTAAATGTTATGCTACCGCTTTGGACCTTATACTTTAACAGTATTGCAAAACTCAGATATGTCCATCGATTTGTTTATATTATAGGCCCACGATTTAATCAAAACCATTCAATTAATTCTTCTGTTTGGTACAACTCTGGCCAGCAATGTCTTGATCTCAGACAGTAGCATGTCTAAAATGATTGAATTCTCTTCCAAAGAGCCATACTGCACTCTTCACAGTGACCGGTAAGAACGGTTGCTCTATTTGGACTTTTCTGAAAAATTATACGTAATTTTATTCCTTAAGGGGAACTATAAGAACGAAACTCTTGGCCTCGGACACTTCAAGAGTACGCCAAATGTCAAATAGTGCCATAAAAACTTTGGAAACTGTATGTGCCAACAAAGAGGACTTAACTAGACAAAATGGTGGTTTTATGTATCCTGGAACTAAATGGTGTGGTCCAGGTTTGACGACATTAAAATACATTTTTTGATTTAATAATTTTAATTCTAATACAAGGAAATACTGCTGCTGATTACAACGACTTGGGATACTTTATGAAGGAGGATTCGTGTTGTAGGCAGCACGATCATTGTCCAAAAAGTTTAGCAAAAAACGAATGTCGTGAGGGGATTTGCAATAACTCCCCTTTTACCAGGTAAAATACAAATTTTGACGAAATATTAGATTTTACTAGAGCAGAGTCACATTTGTCTATGACTGAGAAATGTCTAATGTTATCTAAAACCAGAGACAAAATATCAAAAAGTCAGTGCTTTGTCGATGTTACATTGCTGTCTTCTTTACTAAATCATGATATTTTTACCCTTTAGATCTCATTGTGATTGCGATGCAACCTTCAGGAAGTGTCTTCAAAACGTAAACAGTGAAACTGCAAATACTATTGGAGCAATTTTCTTTAATATCGTCCAAGTGATTTGCTTTAGAGAACGTAGTCCATGTTCTGAATGGCAAAAGTATGTTGTATTTTCGATTTAAATAATTTTTTTTATTTTTTTTTGTTTTGTATTTCTTTTTTTTTAGCTCTAAGTTAAATATTACCCGTGGTTGCTTGAGATGGGTTATTTCAGACCGATTTATACCTAACAGAACTCGTTCTGCACGAGTTGATTTTTGGCAGCGCAAAGCTTCTTTTTTGGATATTTTATTTGCAAAATTTAAATTTTTTGGCTTCTAGATTTGTTTTTGTATATAGATGCCTTTGTATCTTTATATGTATATATTAGTTTTATTTAATCAGGTACAAATAAGAAATTTTCTAGGAATGGCTATACTAAAGCGGAATCAGATAAAATTTGCGCCAGATGGAATTTTAGACCTTCTGAAAAATACTTTCCTCTAATGCCCGTTACGACCAATTAACGTCTACAGACGTGCTGTTTCAAAGAAATGAAAACAGTGCAAAATCCTTATAGTAGCAGCTTTAAATATTCGTCCAAGAATAGCAATAGAAGTAAAAAGAAAATTCAGAGAGTTAGTCCAAGCAACTAACTTTTCGTATAGCTCAGTGAAATTAGTATGTGATAACAATGGTTCAAATAGAGAAAAGATGTTATGTGAAAGTACTATTTAATTAATAAAATCTAGCAGGCATATTGATAAGGATTTCACTTCAATACTTTGATTCCTGTAGAAGCATGAAAAATACAATCTTCAAAAATTACAATTTAAAACGTAGAAAGTTCACAAATGAAACAAGGTTAATTCACCTCCATTTTCTCTTCTTCCTCAACTAGAAACAATAAATTTCTGATAACATTAATCCTATAACACAAGTGCAAAAAACTTACGTTCATTAAACATGAATTCTTGCTGATACTCTCTGAGAAATTGTACCGATCTAGCCTCATCGTAGAATAACTGATAAGCTCTCTTTATGTCCTCAACATCAACCTCTTGAGCTTTTCTCTTTTTCGCAATTAAACTGGATGTCATTATTAATTGCATACCATATCTCAACGAAGTTTCCTTGGAGATTCTTGTCAAAACTGTAAGAGCATTATCGGTCATTTGACAATCTTCTTCTTCACAACGAATGCTGAAATGTTATTGCTTAATATGGCTATAATAAATTTTCAGATTTGTACCTCAAGATCTCTTTAAGTTCTTTTTCTTCATAGGGTTTAGTAGGAATAATAATGGTTCTGTCTAAGAGATCTAAAGGAATGCCATGAGGAGATTTGTAATTTGTGCCTCGGATTTTTGTTATGCCCCGATTTGTTGCCATAATTACTATTGGTGCCATTTCATTTTCTAATGCTCTATTTAGGAAAGAGAAACATTCAATGTCTAACATGTGAACCTAAAATAGAATTCACTGGATTATAAAGCAATTTTATTCAGATACAACGTACCTCGTCTATAAATAAAACTCCAGGAATTATTTCGGCTTTTCCTTCTTCTCGCCATTCCGCCACTTTTCCATTAATCTGTTCTCTGACTTCAGGTTTAATTTCGCCAGTGTCACCTAATGAAATTTCAATTAATACTTTTCCAGTTGCAAATAAAATGAATAAAAATCTAACCAGAAAATAGGGCAAGAAATCCATGAGTTCGGCTGTTAATTACATCAATTTCATGAAGAGTTACTGTATGAACAACTTCTTTTCTTTTCTGTAATTCTCCTTCGGGACATTGAACAAATCTGGTCTGTTGGCCGGTAGCATCATAGTCTCTCGCTCTGGCAAAGGATCTTCCAAGTCGAGTTATTTTTCCAGTGGCTTTATCAATAGTAATGACATCGCCTGATTGGACTTTTTCTTTTAATACGCTGTCAATCATCTTTCCTCCCAAATCATATACCGTTTCCATGTCAGTGGTTTTAAGGATTAATTTTCCCACTTTTGTTCCCAAACCAGTGGCAGGTCTTTCTATTTGAACTTCTACTACTTCACCTTCAATGATTTCACTTTCTTCTCTATATTAAAAAAATAAGAGATTAATTAAAAATATGTCTGAATGTGCATTTTGACGTACTTTATCCTAACTCCAATACTTTTTCTAATAGCTTGAGTTAAAGCTTCGGTTTTACTCATTTCCAGTGAATAAATTTCTGATCCTGCCATACTGGTGAATGGTGTGTCATATCCTAAAGCAGTTGCCAAGGCAGTCGCTATAGCAGTTTTACCAGTTCCTTAAGTTAAGTAAAAATTAATCAATAAAGGTGTTTGATCGATATGGAAGCAAATTGTAAGTTAAATTTACCAGGTTGTCCTGCTAGTAAAACAGCTCTTCCTGCAATTCTTCCTTCTCGCACCATTTGAAGAACAATTCCAGCCGCTCTTCTTGCAGAAACTTGACCCACCATACCTTGGGACACCTAAAATTAGTGGATGAAAAAATTAACCATAATGCATTTTAAGAAATTAGACTTTTTACATATCGTGCTTCCAGTGAGTCCACCAAGCCAAGACCTCTAATATGGGAATGGGCCCCGATTCTTTCTACTCTAGTAGTCTCTCGAACTTCCGCTATTTTAGCAGCGGCAGAGGCCTAAAAACGCATACAATTCACAGATATTAACATTAGTTCTAAAAAAACACTGTAATTTTACAGTTTATTTACATGAGATCAATTCGTTAAAATGTTTTTGAGGTTAGAATTCCAAAAATAAATGCTAACTGTACTATGAAAATGAATTGTGTGTATATATAGGTGTACTTTGTTATCTGATTGAAATTATTTGATTTTTTACTTACAGCCATTTCGTTTTCTTGCTTTTTTTATTTAAAATTAAGTAGACACAAATGAGAAATTTCGGCAATTTCAGAAACGCGAAAACAAAGTGTAGCCAACAAATTTTAGGTTAATTGTAGTAACTAATAAAAACCCTAGGTCGGATACAGTGTTGCCATATTAGATTCTACAAAAAATATTCTTAGAACCAAATAGACATTTTAAATAGTACATATATAAAATTTTAACTGGCCATTTTGAACTTGAATAATTTTGATAAAATTTTAATGATTATTAATACGAATCAGTGAAATTAAATAGTTTCGTAATGTTGTTAATTTATTCAACGTCAGAATTATGTCAATTAATTCTGTCAGAAATAAGCGGTTTTTTTGAAGCCCGCGAAAATATAAGGCGTTGCGGGTACGAGGGGCGAACTCAACAAAAGCTAGTTTCAAGAAAAATGCATTTAAATTTTTTGCACTTAGATGAACTCAACCAAAAAAGCACGTAGGTGTTTAGGTAAGTGCAACAAAACATTGTCCCAAGATAGAGTTTTTGATAATCTACAATTTCAAATAACTCATATCTTCAATAGTTATTGTATTGAAGAAATTTAGCCTTTCGTGTTATATGATTTGGCAAACTTTGATATGCTTTCGACTACAAATACGTACTACTATAAAGAGTTTCAGAAATTTATTAAAAATTATAAAAACAAAAATATCATTAAGATCGCAATTCCTTCGAGATCTAGGAATTTGGTATAGGTAATTAGGAACAATTTAATATTGAGTGGCAAAATAATGATCTTTCCAGAAGATATTTATCATAATAGCTGTTGCCATTAAGATTAAGTAAATGATAAATGCTGTCCACCATAAACGGTTTTCTTGCTTAGTGGGTTTTATATTTTTTAAGATCCAAATTCCAACCAATAGTCCAGCTAGTGCCCCACCGAAATGGGCTGAGTATGACACAGGGGAATCTTCACCCATATGATATCTGTTGTAAAATGCACATGCCAAATCAGCACTAAGTATCACGGTAATAATAAATAATTGAAGTTTTCGATATTCTAGATCTTTCCAATTCTACAACAAAACTGTATATTAAAATTTTAATTAATTACATAATATATTTTATACCAGGATCATATTTGCTACATGAGCAGTGACAATTGCATAAACTCCACCACTAGCTCCGGACAAATATACTTTTGGATCAGCTACGGATGTGAGTAAGGAGCCTGCTAATATTCCTGCCATGTATACGGTAAATACCCTCCACCATCGATTTCGATACTCCAAAGCAATTCCCAGGAATATTTGTACCACAAGATTTGTCGTTAAATGCCTCCACCTGTTGAAATTATAGAAGCACTGATTGTCGACTGTTTATTGTTTCGTAACTTGCCCACTATGGACGAGCATATACGAGATAAATCTCCAAAATTGATGCCTCCTCTGTGGATCATAAACCAATAATACGTCTATGGGGCCAAATTCATTGACGTTAGAAGTAGTAGTTGTTTTTTCTTCTGATCGTAAGGAACGATTTAAAATAAACATAGTAATTTCAAAGATGGATATTAGAGTCATACATAAGGGTGGTGGGCACAGAGATATTTTTCGAGTTGCAAATCCATCTACTTGCAATCCAACTTCAGTTCTGGTTACACGTCTCTTTTGCTTTGGAACGAGTATGTCTACGTAACTATGTTAAAACATGAAATATCTGTTTTGATAGAATGAAATCGTCTTACCTTTCGGTATATTTTTTAAAAAGGTCTTTGTAATTCCTGTTTAACATCATATCGGCAAATTCATCCGCATCGATTTTATTGTCGCCATTTTTATCTGAAGACACCATTAATTTTCTTACGAGTTTTTTGCTAACGTTATGGTCTGACTTAACCATTTCCATCAATTCTTGTATATCTATTGTACCGTTACGATTTGTGTCGTACTACAAAAGATCACTATTAAAACTTCTAACCTATTTCTAATATCTTATCTTGATTGGAAAAATTCAGAAAACTTTGAGGGAAAAGCCGGAAAATACATTGTCGAAGTATGTGTCATTTTACAAGGTCATGTTGATATACATATATCTATGCTTAGTCAACCATAGAAGAAATATAGTATATTTAATATACAAATCAACATTTTAAATGAAATTTCTAGAGCTGTCAATTAAGTATATGTTTTAGTCCAATTCTATGGTTTAATAATAATATCAAATCATAATCTGCATCGATATTTTCTCAAATTGACATTAAAATGTCAATCTGCAGTTCACATCTCTCAATATCGTAGGCGCTTTTTTTGCGGTTTTTTTAATTGTTCGTAAATTGTTGCGAGAAGGTACAGTTGTATTCATAAAATTTGCGTACACCTATTAGAGAGAGAAATTTGACCATCACATGTAATTTAAATGTGATTGGCAAACTTCTCTCTCTAGTCGGTGTACGCAAATTTTATGAATACAACTGTATTTTAGGAAAGTAAATCTGTAGGGTATTTGAAAAATCATTACTTTTCAAGAATATAAATTTAATGAAAGAACCATCATCACCAAAAGTGAGGAAAGCATTTTATTCTTCAATTAAGAGTTTGACCATGAATTCATAGTCAGAGTCATTATGGTTTTTTTTTAGTTACCTACCATCTCGTTAATTTGCACAAATTGTTTAGGGAATTTCAAGTTTAAAAGATTAAGGAACTTTATCTTACCTTTTCAAATAAACTTTTAAAATACATTCGTTGATTTTCGTTTAGGTTCGTGTGATTCATTAACTCATAAGATTCACTTGTCGATGAACTACTATTTGATATTTTCAAATTTGCATTATCAATATTTTTTAGTTCAGCCATTGTTTGGTTTTTTAACACTAACATCAACCAATTGTTGTATTCATACTGAAATCAAGTCCTGCAACAATACTCGGCCATTGGCATTGAATTTTTCTTCATCATTGACGAATTACTCATTAACATTTTTTTTTTTTAAATTGAATCGTAAAAACCTAAAATGTGGATAAATTTGTATGATTTGCTATAAAAGAAAAACACTTTTTCGTTTTATACCGATGTACTTAGACAACCAGTTGCACTTCAAAACTAATCTATAAATGGATCATGTCGTAAGTCAATATGTAATATCAATTTCGTTCATTAAAATCACTTTCACAACATGCTTAAAATTTTCAACAATGGACTGTGCGTTGAATAACTGTGACCCACAGTAGTTTGTTGACTTATGAGATTAGGTGTTGGAAGACTATTTTAAAATTTCTAATAAATTTACGAAGAAACACGTTTTGTGTGGGTTTCGATTCGCAGTTATAGTAAAGTGTTTAGTAAATTTTCGTTTTAAATTCAAATTTATTCAGAAAAAGAAGAAAAAGGAGTTTAATAGGAAAAATGTCACCGAAAATGATTAATACGAGGGTCATTCTGAATCTACTGACTGAATGCCAAGAATGTGAGGCCTTTAAAGTGTTCTCTGCTTCAAACCATTATTGCAGCTTGAATCTATTTTCGAAATTACTGTATTCAACAGTAACTAGATTTATAATCTAATTAATTGTGTTTAGCTCAAAACAAACAAAGCATTTAAAATTTTAAGGAAAGTGACTTTAATTACACACATAAAATGTGACCCACTCAAGAGCGGGACACCTCTCGTAAAATCTTTATTTNGGTTTAAGAACCCACCCATTATGGTAACTATAAAAGAACACGGATATAATATCAGGGAAATACCTGAATGTATGTAACTCCTGAAACGTACGCAAATCTTTTTCCTAGACGTTGTTAAATGTTAACTGTATGAGAACAAATAATGAATTTATTGGGGCTGAATCATCAGTATGCACCCACCTAATTATAAGTCAAATGGTACTCACCAATGGTTTTCAAGCTAATTTAAGTGCTGAAATATTTTTCATTCGTAAATATTTAACTCATTTAATTAGTTTATTTTAGGTAGAAAAAATAATAAAATCGTGTGTGTGTGTGTGAATGTGGAGGATTAGCGAACGTAAATTCACTAAATAATGTTATTTTGGTTTTTTTTTGCTTATTGGATGTACGTTTTTAAATGTTTAACTGACCTTTTAAGGTCAAGAAAAGTTTCTTACCCTCTCACATTAGCCACTGAAGAAACATTTGAATAATGGATCTATTTAAAACGTCTATTTTAGAGATCTTTAAGACAATGAATGATGTGGAGGTCAATGATGATCGCAACTGACAACGAATTAAAATTACCGATAAAAAGCACTTAAGTGATTTTTTTCGTTTTTTGTTGAAAAATCCATTTAAAGTTTTACGTTAAAAGTTATGACAAGAAATCGGAACTTTCGAACAAATTAAAAAAAAAATAATAAAAAATAATGCGAAGCGCAATGAAATAAAAACTCCAAAAAATGTAATTGTATTTTTGTAGTTTTCATTGGAGTCTTCTTGTCTGATTTGATACGTAGTCAATGCCAACTACATATCAATACGCCTTGCTAGAAGATCTTTTGCTAATAACAAATCGTGTGCATAATTCAAAATATTAGTTTACAATAAACGGTTCAAGAAAGTGGATTTTCTCATTTTCTTGCAGAGATGCAACAGGAGAAAGCACCGTTGAATACTCGATAAAAAAATTTTTTTTTTTTAAATTTTATCTCATTATTAATGGAGGGGTGTGTGGAGCATAATGAAATATACTCATTTTGATAAAAATCGTTTTAAAAAAATTTTTTAGTTTTACAACATTTTTAAGATATCTATTTGACTCTTGCCTAGTATTACATAACATGTTTGTAACATAACATAACTTGTTAAAACTAGTCGGTTTTAACAAAAAAAAAGAAGAGATTTTTATGAAATTCCAAGAAGGAACAAAGAAACTTCTAAGATGAAAACAAAATATTATTAAGTTAAAAGTTCCTTGGCCTCTTGTTTGTATGAATAACAATTTAAAGATAAAATATCACCTAAATTGATAATTTTTTCTCGTTAAACAATAGTAGTTGCGTTGCAAAAAAACTACATTGTCACGAATTAATCGAAAACTATATTCGATTGGGTGTGAAATTGGTGTTGCATTCTAAAGGCAACGGCGTAAAATTACAATAATAACTAATTATTGTTAAAAATTGACGATTTTTTTCTTTTCATTTCAAGCTGCAGTCATTGCGAATAAATTATAGAAAGCTCGTCTCCTAATAGTTGAATTGTATGAACCGTTCCTCTGAATCATCGTTTTTGCTTTGAATGTACTTTTATAAATCGCCGGCCTATTATGTATAATCCGAACAAAAAAACTCTTGGCCAAAAGCAATTTCTTTAATTTGGGCCAATTAACTGTTGATTTCCTAGAACGATGCGATCATTATTTATTTCTGAACAAACGATATAATTTAAAAAAAAAAATATTAGTCGCCTTTTACATAATCATTTTTGTCCAAAATAATTGTGGAAGCCAATAGGAAAGTACTTTATCAACAGACAGGTGGTGTACGAAAATGATTAATTAGACAACAAAATTGTTATTTTTAGATAATTGACCGTGGATATAGTAAACGAAAACAAATTTGGTATTAAATATGCCACCACTAATTGGCTATTTGTGGTCGAAATAATTAGATAACGTTCGGTTTTTAGTATAATATTTCTGAATATATTGTAATATTACGCGCTCAACTCAATTACTTCTACTGTATAATTGAGAAATTTCCTATGTTAAAATTTAATACAAATTGTTTGGGAGAAAATCGATAAAATTTTATTTCGAAAATCTCAAATTTTCAATTCATTTTGATTTTTTTCAAAAACCAAAAAGGATAAATAAAAATTCCATTTTTTTTTTATTTAATGTAGACTTTTACCTTATCAAAAACACTTTTAGCATACATACTGCCACTTATTGCTCTTCTCAACACTCTACCCTCGTTCATAACCATCAAATACAATCACAAAAATGTTAAATGCCGAAGGAAATACGAAACAATTCAAATTGGGATGCGCACAGCAATCAGGACTGCAGGATATGAGAACTATAACTATTCGGAAAAAATTGTGAAAGAATAGATTTTTCGAATGATCCTGCAAAATGTTTAGATAACAATACAGGATTGGATTGAGGTTTAATTAGCGTTAAACAGGTATTGTAAGTTTCGATTTGGCGTGTTGCGCCCGCTGGATTTCCCATGGTAAATGGGTTTTTATGCGAAAATTAATTAATGAAAATTTGTTCGTTACGGAAATTCCACAGAATTGAAATGTAACGCAAGAACATTCTTGCTGTGATTTTGTGACAATAATTCTATATTTTTTTTTGTCTTACCTTTTCTAGAAGACTATTGAAAAATATATCGACACTGGTCGATCGTAACAATGTTATTGATTTATCAGATTCCATTTTATGAATAATAGTTTTTGTAAATTAGCACACGACGACGACCGCAAACGTAACACTAACGAGCTACTGACAGTAACATTGATGATAGATTTTAAGAAGAAGGGTTTGGCTCTCAATACCAGCCGCTACTACCATAACTCAATTAATTTGTCCCGCCCATTTTGTTGATAATGGAATTCCCAGCTAATTGAATTAATAAAAAAAATCTATTAATGAATCAACTAACCTGAGAAAAATCAGTTTGAATTAATTCTGTTAAATTAGAATCACAATCTTTATTCATTTTGATTAACAACTAGGCAAATCACTGATGAAGAACCAGCAGTTAGGTAAAGCAACGGAAAAAGAAGAGGGGTTTATTCAAATCATTTGTTGTTCATTAATATTTTTATTGATACCTAACAGGTTTTAAGTTAAATCTTAAACCTGTCTAGACCAGGAGGAGAAAAACTTCTTACAGTTTTGCTTAAACGACAAATGACAAAAACCACGTGCGGTGCAATATACAGAGGTGGACCTCTAAAAGGAACTAACGTAATAATTGTTTTTGATTGCGCAATGCCAGTGCAAAAATATGGAAAAGAACTTACTGATCTCTCAATGCCATCGGGACTATCATAATACACAATTATAGGTTGTATCCTAACTGATGGATTATTCTCCATTTGGAAACACTGACTTTTTATTGTTTTACGTCTTCAATAAAATAAAAAGTGCGTGTTTAAAAGACGAATAATAACCATACATTGATAAATGAATAATTTAGAGAGCGTACGAGAGTTGTTAGATAAAGATTTAGTTGCTGTTATCACTGATAAGAGTGGTTGAGTAAGCGCGAACAAATAAAATTACTAAAACTCATGCTTGTTCGTTTTAGGCAATAAATAAGGAGAAATCACGGTTAAATGTTGAGGAATTGGTGGGAAATTCATATGCAACAAGATACAGTTTGTAAACTTCTAAACAATATTTTTATAGCGCGTTGAACAATGATAACAAACATATTTTTGTGGTTAGATCATGGCATCACCTTTAAATTGATTAATTTGGAAAATATGCAATTACTGCGTTTGGGAGATATAACCATGTTGCAATGCCAAATTTAGAGTACTGTTGTTTAAAAAAATTAGCCGAAATGCTGGACAAATGAAATAACAATGTGATGAATAACCAAATTGTGATACCGTGTGTTGTGATAAATAGCTCTGTGTCATGTTATAGAGCCACATTTAAAAATAATAAAAACCACTGCATTGAATTGCAATTGGTCGCTCAAGTTGTACGAGCAATACAACGCTCCATATTTAACAGGACAAGTACGTTTTCAATCTCTAAGGCTAGCTTCATGTAACCTTTTTCTGTTTATTGGCTTACATAGGCTACATTTAATGTCACAAAACAACTATGTCTTATTTGTAGGTCTTTCACGTTTTATGAAACATTCGAACTAGTCATGATTGTGTAAGATGACCATGTTGTGAAATTGCAATTATAATGACAAAATCATTGGAAGAAAGTCTTCGAGGGATAACCATCTAATGTAGGTATTTGTGAAAAACCCGTTTTGATGAATGAAAAAGAAATTCCCTAAAGAGCCTTGAGGCAACATTGAAAATTAATGATTTTTTAATGAGTTGTTCGTAAAATCCATTGTCTTCATCATCATTAATCATTATACAGTGCAAAATAGAATGAATAAAAATAAGAAATATTAGAAATAAATAAGACATACCTGTTCAAATACTGCCTTAAAATAAAGCCTAATATTATCGTTGATCACAATATTTTCCGCTCCCATTTTCTAGCACCAAACAGGAAAAATATCCTTTTTAAATAAATACTATGAAAAACAATAACAAAATGTTGTTTAAACATGTGCCTCTTAGCTGAAACTGATCACTGAACACTGAGAGGTACCTTCCGTTTTTTTTTTGCTTTTTAGGTGGTACCCTGTACGCGACTACAACGGTTGTGCTTTAAAGCCCGACTAAACGAGAGAAAGAATCTCGTTGGGATGATTGTTGTAAAAAAATGTCAGGTGAATTTATACGGTTTCATTGTTTAAGGGGGTACTATATTTAAATTCGGACAAGCAAAAGGAAAGTATGTGAACTATTTTGTTTGCCATGCTGTGGGCTTTTTTTTCTCCTGGAAGCCGGTCATGTGTTTTGTTTTCCTGCAAGTTTTTCGACAAAATGCAATAAAATTTTGTATGTTTGTCTCGTGACGGTGTATGTATTTTCAAATTTCAACGCTAAAAAAAATTTATAGCTTCAAAAATATTACCATTTCCGAGACTGGAAAATTGTTACGTAACCAATCCGAAAATTCTTCCCGGAATTGGGCGTATGTGTCATCCAATGAGCACTGAACGAGTTTCAGACGCAAACGCGCATAAAATGACTCAATGAATTCCTCGGCTTTATTGTCTCTTCTTCGAAAGTCCGAAAATATTTTCGAAATAAAAATTGGACAATGGATTGGCCCGCCAACATTCCTACATTTGTCAGCAATCGAAATGTCACATTGCGATTGGGCAATCGGCTCGAATGGCCTTTAAATTGTTGAGGTAGGTATTTTTTTGTACTGTCTAGCCGTTATGTGACAAACGGCCTAAGTTTCGTCATCTTGAGGCAGGACCAATTTAGCCGGGCCTACAACGAAATATACATAAGAATTTCGTCCTCGCACACATTCAAAAGTGACAAACAACATTGATATCATACGATAAGAATTGAGTCGCAACACAGCGGTTAGAAATGTTGCGAAACCGGTCAAATATACATTTAATAATTAATTGTTTTTTTTTTTAATTAGTGTTCTATATATTTGGAAATTGAACTGTCATATTAAAATTACTTATCCTATAGTTGTTTTGTACCGAAGTATCTGTATTGTTTTTAATATAGAAACTATTGGCAGTCCCTGTATACTGTACATATGTATTTATGACGTCAATAGATTTTTTTTCTCTCTCGTTCCTCATTTTTTGTGCAGGTTCTTCGTCTGTCACAGTCCTATTATTACAAATCAAATTTCACGTGTTGATAAAAAAAATATGCTAATTTCAATTTCGACTCATTCAAATGTAAATACCTACAAGTTTTAGTCAATAAAAAAATATTGTCTTTTAACAGGTACATACTTGAAAAATTTTCAATAAAAAAATAAAATCAACAAGTACAACTCCCAAACGTGGAATTTCGTAACTGTTATCAACTCAATCCTGTTATCAGTTCTTATCACAATTTTAGTCACATATCGTAATTTTCTATTTATCGACACCCAAACACGACAATTCAGTACTTTCCATAGCGTATTTGTGGAAACATTAAAAATGCCGGTAAATGATGGAAATTTAAGACGTTACAGAAAAATATTCCAAGAGGTTCGTCCTTAATGAAATCGTAATCAAATTTTTAATTAAGTAATTATAGTGTGACACCAACCAAGATGGCCTAGTGAGTTTTTGTGAACTGAAACATTATTTGAAGTCCAAAAACCATAGCAAGGACCTTCCCCTAAGACAAATCAAACACATTTTCTCACTGGAGGGAAAAGATGGGGGAAAACTAGTAACTTTCGAGGAGTTCGTTGAAATCGTGGAACACCCAGATCTACAATTTCTATTTGGACACTACGTCAATAGGTATGATTAATCGATAACTATTTTAACATTTTTCTCTCTCCTTCCTGAAAGGATATCATGAATACATTTTATAATTAGATACGTCAATTTTCTGGTACCCCAACCGAAACCAGAGCCAAAAAAGAAATTTCATATAAGAGGACGTGCCGTCCGGTTTTCGTATACCGTTAGTACTACTGAAGTTGGTCCAAATAATCAACGACGAACCTCTGTTGGATCTGCTGAGCTTCAGCTTTTACAGAGTAGCGTTAAAGACCATGAAGAAGATGACGAGATTTCCTATTTAGATGAATTAACTTTTTGCCCACCACCTATTGCTATGATTCTGATTACTATCATGGAAATAGTGTTTTTTTTAACAGGTTTTTATCAATTTCCAGTATTGATAGTTAATATAAATTCCATATTTTTATTTACATTTAAGATGAATTGGTCCAGAAAGGTTCGACTTTATCTGGAACNCTCAATTGTTAATATAATAATAAAATATTGAAGTAATTAAGGTTTAAAGACGTCACTAGCATCACATGTGATACGAGAATTCATTTTTTATGCTAAATAAAAATAATTTATTGATAACATTTTAGAATTTTAATTAATTGCGTCTTTTTTCATGGTAATTTTCTTAAGTTTCTTTGCTTCGAATATATATGTATACGTGACAAGGAAAATATTGTATTTTTACGAGAAAATTACGATTTGTCAATGGTGGAGGACGTTTTGACCTAGGTTAAAAACGATTTAATTGGTTTATTTCCGTGTTCTTTTAATGAAAAATTCACATTTTTTTATAATTATATAAAATAACGAGAGCTTTAATGTTTTTATAACAGGTTTAAAATAGTATTTTTAACTCCAAGTACAGTGCGTTTATAAATAATTGAAAAAACACGTGACTGAAATCATAGGCAACCATAGATACATACATCGTATTACATTAAAATAAATTTCGTAAACTATTACTTATGTTATGGAAAAAGAAAATTAAGAAAATTTTTTGTGAAGTAAAAATTTCAAATATCCGTATGAATTGCTAATGCTGACTAACATAAAAAATAGGTCTTCGAATAACTGTCTTCGAGTTATTTGTAAGAACACTGTATAATGGATGAGCGATGGAGATGATATAGAACATTTTAAATTTGAATTAATTGTCAAATATATTTTTTTGAATGAAAACTAAAGAAACTTCACTTTTTCGTAGGAAAATTCATATGCAGAAATGGAGGCTTTTTGGAAGTTCGAAAAGAAAACTCTTACATTTTCAAAAATAGAAAATTAAGTAAAATGAAAAAATCGAAACATCTAAATTTATTAAAAATGTCATCGACAATTTTTTAATAAACGTATATTTGTTTTTTTGAACACTTTTCAAATTTTCTATTTAATTCTGCCTCGTATATTGTAATTACCTACTAGATATAAAGTAAAATATATAATACCTCATAAATCCTCTATTTACCTTTCATTTTTCCTCGACATAGTGGGAAAGAAATGAATAAATTACATAACAAGTTAATGAACATTACAATGATTTTTAATTGCGAACATTGCCAAGGTTGTCTATACGAGGGGTGTACGATAAAGAGCAATGTTTAATGACAATGACAATTAGTCAACGCCAATCATTATTTCATTTTTGTATTTCTAATACGTTTTGATATTATTATTATTATTTTTTTTTCATTACGACATACGCGGATACGCATGTTACCCAATAAGTGAACTTTTATGGAGCCCATTTACTTCCTCAATATATTAATTAACGCATAGTTCCAGGCTTTAAATCAGTTGATGTTTAAATCAGTGAAGCATCAAAAATACGTGAACCATAAAGCAAAAATAAAATTAGAAATATATAGATAGAAACGTTCGGGTTTATTTCGAGGTATTTAATGCACTATTAACTAGAGGAAATTTTATACGAAGAGTTCAGATACAATGTGTGGTAATAAACTATCACGCAATACAAATATAAATATAAAAAAAAACTTCTTAATTTCCGACCGTTAAAGATAACAAAAAAAAAAGATATTTAATCGACTTTTTTTTTCACATTGGTTTAAGAACCCACCCATTATGGTAACTATAAAAGAACACGGATATAATATCAGGGAAATACCTGAATGTATGTAACTCCTGAAACGTACGCAAATCTTTTTCCTAGACGTTGTTAAATGTTAACTGTATGAGAACAAATAATGAATTTATTGGGGCTGAATCATCAGTATGCACCCACCTAATTATAAGTCAAATGGTACTCACCAATGGTTTTCAAGCTAATTTAAGTGCTGAAATATTTTCATTCGTAAATATTTAACTCATTTAATTAGTTTATTTTAGGTAGAAAAAATAATAAAATCGTGTGTGTGTGTGTGAATGTGGAGGATTAGCGAACGTAAATTCACTAAATAATGTTATTTTGGTTTTTTTTGCTTATTGGATGTACGTTTTTAAATGTTTAACTGACCTTTTAAGGTCAAGAAAAGTTTCTTACCCTCTCACATTAGCCACTGAAGAAACATTTGAATAATGGATCTATTTAAAACGTCTATTTTAGAGATCTTTAAGACAATGAATGATGTGGAGGTCAATGATGATCGCAACTGACAACGAATTAAAATTACCGATAAAAAGCACTTAAGTGATTTTTTTCGTTTTTGTTGAAAAATCCATTTAAAGTTTTACGTTAAAAGTTATGACAAGAAATCGGAACTTTCGAACAAATTAAAAAAAAAATAATAAAAAATAATGCGAAGCGCAATGAAATAAAAACTCCAAAAAATGTAATTGTATTTTTGTAGTTTTCATTGGAGTCTTCTTGTCTGATTTGATACGTAGTCAATGCCAACTACATATCAATACGCCTTGCTAGAAGATCTTTTGCTAATAACAAATCGTGTGCATAATTCAAAATATTAGTTTACGATAAACGGTTCAAGAAAGTGGATTTTCTCATTTTCTTGCAGAGATGCAACAGGAGAAAGCACCGTTGAATACTCGATAAAAAAATTTTTTTTTTTTAAATTTTATCTCATTATTAATGGAGGGGTGTGTGGAGCATAATGAAATATACTCATTTTGATAAAAATCGTTTTAAAAAAATTTTTTAGTTTTACAACATTTTTAAGATATCTATTTGACTCTTGCCTAGTATTACATAACATGTTTGTAACATAACATAACTTGTTAAAACTAGTCGGTTTTAACAAAAAAAAAGAAGAGATTTTTATGAAATTCCAAGAAGGAACAAAGAAACTTCTAAGATGAAAACAAAATATTATTAAGTTAAAAGTTCCTTGGCCTCTTGTTTGTATGAATAACAATTTAAAGATAAAATATCACCTAAATTGATAATTTTTTCTCGTTAAACAATAGTAGTTGCGTTGCAAAAAAACTACATTGTCACGAATTAATCGAAAACTATATTCGATTGGGTGTGAAATTGGTGTTGCATTCTAAAGGCAACGGCGTAAAATTACAATAATAACTAATTATTGTTAAAAATTGACGATTTTTTTCTTTTCATTTCAAGCTGCAGTCATTGCGAATAAATTATAGAAAGCTCGTCTCCTAATAGTTGAATTGTATGAACCGTTCCTCTGAATCATCGTTTTTGCTTTGAATGTACTTTTATAAATCGCCGGCCTATTATGTATAATCCGAACAAAAAAACTCTTGGCCAAAAGCAATTTCTTTAATTTGGGCCAATTAACTGTTGATTTCCTAGAACGATGCGATCATTATTTATTTCTGAACAAACGATATAATTTAAAAAAAAAAATATTAGTCGCCTTTTACATAATCATTTTTGTCCAAAATAATTGTGGAAGCCAATAGGAAAGTACTTTATCAACAGACAGGTGGTGTACGAAAATGATTAATTAGACAACAAAATTGTTATTTTTAGATAATTGACCGTGGATATAGTAAACGAAAACAAATTTGGTATTAAATATGCCACCACTAATTGGCTATTTGTGGTCGAAATAATTAGATAACGTTCGGTTTTTAGTATAATATTTCTGAATATATTGTAATATTACGCGCTCAACTCAATTACTTCTACTGTATAATTGAGAAATTTCCTATGTTAAAATTTAATACAAATTGTTTGGGAGAAAATCGATAAAATTTTATTTCGAAAATCTCAAATTTTCAATTCATTTTGATTTTTTTCAAAAACCAAAAAGGATAAATAAAAATTCCATTTTTTTTTTATTTAATGTAGACTTTTACCTTATCAAAAACACTTTTAGCATACATACTGCCACTTATTGCTCTTCTCAACACTCTACCCTCGTTCATAACCATCAAATACAATCACAAAAATGTTAAATGCCGAAGGAAATACGAAACAATTCAAATTGGGATGCGCACAGCAATCAGGACTGCAGGATATGAGAACTATAACTATTCGGAAAAAATTGTGAAAGAATAGATTTTTCGAATGATCCTGCAAAATGTTTAGATAACAATACAGGATTGGATTGAGGTTTAATTAGCGTTAAACAGGTATTGTAAGTTTCGATTTGGCGTGTTGCGCCCGCTGGATTTCCCATGGTAAATGGGTTTTTATGCGAAAATTAATTAATGAAAATTTGTTCGTTACGGAAATTCCACAGAATTGAAATGTAACGCAAGAACATTCTTGCTGTGATTTTGTGACAATAATTCTATATTTTTTTTTTGTCTTACCTTTTCTAGAAGACTATTGAAAAATATATCGACACTGGTCGATCGTAACAATGTTATTGATTTATCAGATTCCATTTTATGAATAATAGTTTTTGTAAATTAGCACACGACGACGACCGCAAACGTAACACTAACGAGCTACTGACAGTAACATTGATGATAGATTTTAAGAAGAAGGGTTTGGCTCTCAATACCAGCCGCTACTACCATAACTCAATTAATTTGTCCCGCCCATTTTGTTGATAATGGAATTCCCAGCTAATTGAATTAATAAAAAAAATCTATTAATGAATCAACTAACCTGAGAAAAATCAGTTTGAATTAATTCTGTTAAATTAGAATCACAATCTTTATTCATTTTGATTAACAACTAGGCAAATCACTGATGAAGAACCAGCAGTTAGGTAAAGCAACGGAAAAAGAAGAGGGGTTTATTCAAATCATTTGTTGTTCATTAATATTTTTATTGATACCTAACAGGTTTTAAGTTAAATCTTAAACCTGTCTAGACCAGGAGGAGAAAAACTTCTTACAGTTTTGCTTAAACGACAAATGACAAAAACCACGTGCGGTGCAATATACAGAGGTGGACCTCTAAAAGGAACTAACGTAATAATTGTTTTTGATTGCGCAATGCCAGTGCAAAAATATGGAAAAGAACTTACTGATCTCTCAATGCCATCGGGACTATCATAATACACAATTATAGGTTGTATCCTAACTGATGGATTATTCTCCATTTGGAAACACTGACTTTTTATTGTTTTACGTCTTCAATAAAATAAAAAGTGCGTGTTTAAAAGACGAATAATAACCATACATTGATAAATGAATAATTTAGAGAGCGTACGAGAGTTGTTAGATAAAGATTTAGTTGCTGTTATCACTGATAAGAGTGGTTGAGTAAGCGCGAACAAATAAAATTACTAAAACTCATGCTTGTTCGTTTTAGGCAATAAATAAGGAGAAATCACGGTTAAATGTTGAGGAATTGGTGGGAAATTCATATGCAACAAGATACAGTTTGTAAACTTCTAAACAATATTTTTATAGCGCGTTGAACAATGATAACAAACATATTTTTGTGGTTAGATCATGGCATCACCTTTAAATTGATTAATTTGGAAAATATGCAATTACTGCGTTTGGGAGATATAACCATGTTGCAATGCCAAATTTAGAGTACTGTTGTTTAAAAAAATTAGCCGAAATGCTGGACAAATGAAATAACAATGTGATGAATAACCAAATTGTGATACCGTGTGTTGTGATAAATAGCTCTGTGTCATGTTATAGAGCCACATTTAAAAATAATAAAAACCACTGCATTGAATTGCAATTGGTCGCTCAAGTTGTACGAGCAATACAACGCTCCATATTTAACAGGACAAGTACGTTTTCAATCTCTAAGGCTAGCTTCATGTAACCTTTTTCTGTTTATTGGCTTACATAGGCTACATTTAATGTCACAAAACAACTATGTCTTATTTGTAGGTCTTTCACGTTTTATGAAACATTCGAACTAGTCATGATTGTGTAAGATGACCATGTTGTGAAATTGCAATTATAATGACAAAATCATTGGAAGAAAGTCTTCGAGGGATAACCATCTAATGTAGGTATTTGTGAAAAACCCGTTTTGATGAATGAAAAAGAAATTCCCTAAAGAGCCTTGAGGCAACATTGAAAATTAATGATTTTTTAATGAGTTGTTCGTAAAATCCATTGTCTTCATCATCATTAATCATTATACAGTGCAAAATAGAATGAATAAAAATAAGAAATATTAGAAATAAATAAGACATACCTGTTCAAATACTGCCTTAAAATAAAGCCTAATATTATCGTTGATCACAATATTTTCCGCTCCCATTTTCTAGCACCAAACAGGAAAAATATCCTTTTTAAATAAATACTATGAAAAACAATAACAAAATGTTGTTTAAACATGTGCCTCTTAGCTGAAACTGATCACTGAACACTGAGAGGTACCTTCCGTTTTTTTTTTGCTTTTTAGGTGGTACCCTGTACGCGACTACAACGGTTGTGCTTTAAAGCCCGACTAAACGAGAGAAAGAATCTCGTTGGGATGATTGTTGTAAAAAAATGTCAGGTGAATTTATACGGTTTCATTGTTTAAGGGGGTACTATATTTAAATTCGGACAAGCAAAAGGAAAGTATGTGAACTATTTTGTTTGCCATGCTGTGGGCTTTTTTTTCTCCTGGAAGCCGGTCATGTGTTTTGTTTTCCTGCAAGTTTTTCGACAAAATGCAATAAAATTTTGTATGTTTGTCTCGTGACGGTGTATGTATTTTCAAATTTCAACGCTAAAAAAAATTTATAGCTTCAAAAATATTACCATTTCCGAGACTGGAAAATTGTTACGTAACCAATCCGAAAATTCTTCCCGGAATTGGGCGTATGTGTCATCCAATGAGCACTGAACGAGTTTCAGACGCAAACGCGCATAAAATGACTCAATGAATTCCTCGGCTTTATTGTCTCTTCTTCGAAAGTCCGAAAATATTTTCGAAATAAAAATTGGACAATGGATTGGCCCGCCAACATTCCTACATTTGTCAGCAATCGAAATGTCACATTGCGATTGGGCAATCGGCTCGAATGGCCTTTAAATTGTTGAGGTAGGTATTTTTTTGTACTGTCTAGCCGTTATGTGACAAACGGCCTAAGTTTCGTCATCTTGAGGCAGGACCAATTTAGCCGGGCCTACAACGAAATATACATAAGAATTTCGTCCTCGCACACATTCAAAAGTGACAAACAACATTGATATCATACGATAAGAATTGAGTCGCAACACAGCGGTTAGAAATGTTGCGAAACCGGTCAAATATACATTTAATAATTAATTGTTTTTTTTTTTTAATTAGTGTTCTATATATTTGGAAATTGAACTGTCATATTAAAATTACTTATCCTATAGTTGTTTTGTACCGAAGTATCTGTATTGTTTTTAATATAGAAACTATTGGCAGTCCCTGTATACTGTACATATGTATTTATGACGTCAATAGATTTTTTTTCTCTCTCGTTCCTCATTTTTTGTGCAGGTTCTTCGTCTGTCACAGTCCTATTATTACAAATCAAATTTCACGTGTTGATAAAAAAAATATGCTAATTTCAATTTCGACTCATTCAAATGTAAATACCTACAAGTTTTAGTCAATAAAAAAATATTGTCTTTTAACAGGTACATACTTGAAAAATTTTCAATAAAAAAAATAAAATCAACAAGTACAACTCCCAAACGTGGAATTTCGTAACTGTTATCAACTCAATCCTGTTATCAGTTCTTATCACAATTTTAGTCACATATCGTAATTTTCTATTTATCGACACCCAAACACGACAATTCAGTACTTTCCATAGCGTATTTGTGGAAACATTAAAAATGCCGGTAAATGATGGAAATTTAAGACGTTACAGAAAAATATTCCAAGAGGTTCGTCCTTAATGAAATCGTAATCAAATTTTTAATTAAGTAATTATAGTGTGACACCAACCAAGATGGCCTAGTGAGTTTTTGTGAACTGAAACATTATTTGAAGTCCAAAAACCATAGCAAGGACCTTCCCCTAAGACAAATCAAACACATTTTCTCACTGGAGGGAAAAGATGGGGGAAAACTAGTAACTTTCGAGGAGTTCGTTGAAATCGTGGAACACCCAGATCTACAATTTCTATTTGGACACTACGTCAATAGGTATGATTAATCGATAACTATTTTAACATTTTTCTCTCTCCTTCCTGAAAGGATATCATGAATACATTTTATAATTAGATACGTCAATTTTCTGGTACCCCAACCGAAACCAGAGCCAAAAAAGAAATTTCATATAAGAGGACGTGCCGTCCGGTTTTCGTATACCGTTAGTACTACTGAAGTTGGTCCAAATAATCAACGACGAACCTCTGTTGGATCTGCTGAGCTTCAGCTTTTACAGAGTAGCGTTAAAGACCATGAAGAAGATGACGAGATTTCCTATTTAGATGAATTAACTTTTTGCCCACCACCTATTGCTATGATTCTGATTACTATCATGGAAATAGTGTTTTTTTTAACAGGTTTTTATCAATTTCCAGTATTGATAGTTAATATAAATTCCATATTTTTATTTACATTTAAGATGAATTGGTCCAGAAAGGTTCGACTTTATCTGGAACAGGTGTTACTGCCCAAATATTCCTATATGAACCGAGTAAACGACAGCAAGCCTGGAGGTTCCTTACTTACATGTTCGTCCATATAGGGTACTAACTTCAATAGAATTTTCTTTAGTCTATCGGAAAAAATGAGAATTTTTCAGGTATGTACACATTGTGGTGAATATGGCGTTTCAATTGTTGTTTGGACTTCCTTTGGAAATGGTGCATCGCTGGTGGCGAGTCAGTTTATTATATTTTGCGGGAGTAATTGCTGGTTCTTTGGCCACTTCTGTTACTGATCCGTGGGTGAAACTTGCTGGGGCCAGTGCAGGAGTTTATGCTCTTTTAACCGCTCATATTTCTACGATTATTATTGTAAGAATTTTTTTATTGTTCTAAAATGTATGACTCATAGTTTTCTCAATCTATAGAACTGGAGTGAAATGACTATGCCATATCTTCAATTGGGAATTCTTCTTATAATTGTAGGCTTTGATTTGGGCAGTTCAATTTACGATAGATATTTTTTAAATATTCATAATCAAGTCGGATATGCAGCTCATTTTGGAGGTAAACTTGAAAAATTACGTTTCTAAAGTGAATTTCTATTGAATTTTTTAGGAGCCGTTGCAGGACTGTTGGTGGGCATCTATCTTTTAAGAAACTTAAATGTGAAAAAATGTGAAAAATACTTATGGTGGGCCGCATTAGTCATTTATGTTGTACTGATGACTGTAGCTATTTTAATGAATATTTTCTTGCCAGGACGTTATCCTCCACGAGCAAAATAATTTATAATTTTTCGTTTTGTTTATTGTACATTTTTGTTTTAAATAAAAAGTCTTTAAAGATGTAAATTTCTAGAAATTTTATTAAATATAAATTTTGTCAAAATACAATAAATTATCAGTCAATAGTCTTAAAAAAATTAAAAATTACAACAGTCTTTTCATTTAATTGACTGAAAATCCTGCCTTTCAACATACTTTATATGTTTTTAACAACTAAAATACAGAAACATATTTTTCTTTTCGCAACTCTTTCTATTAGATTGTCTTATTTTTGTTTAATTGGTCACCATCAATATTTTTCTTACTAAAAATAGGTCTTTTGAAGACTCTGACGAAAACTCTTCGTTCTTTTTTTGTACCATCTTCATTTTTCCTAATATTTTCAAATGTACTGGTAGAAGGGTTAACTTCTGTGTCAATAGGTATATCAGATCGATTACTTTCCTTAAACTGCTCAGATCTATTTTTAATAGTCTTTTTCAGGTGCGTAACTACAAGATTTTTAGTACGTGTATCAGATAAAGATGAGTTAATTAATTCTGAACTAGACTTCTCTTCTATGGATTTTGGAATTTGAAAAGTTCCCAAGGGTTGATCAGTAATTTTAGAATTTACAGTTGACTGATCTACATGATTTTTAAGGGTTTTGACCAAATTTAGTGGTGAAATTGTGTTTTGAGATACTAAAGGTACCGAATGTTCGGGAGTGGCATTTTGAATGTTAAATGAAAAAAAATTCTGTTGGTTTGGCGACTTTAAAATTGGTAGGCGTAAATCGTTTACAATTTTAGACTTTGAGGAACTTCTCACTCTGTGTTGTGGCCAGTCAAAAAATAATTTTGACATATTCCTGTGAGGCACCGCTATTGGAGAAATAGTTGTTTTATTAAATGTTAATGAAGAATTGAAATTAGGAAGTTTCCAGTAATTATGACTAGAATTTTGTGCAAGTGTTGATGTGTTTTTTACCACTGATTCAGTACGAAAGAGTTTTTGAGTACTTCTATGATGAGGAAGTTCTACAGAAGGTGTTGTTTGGAAATTTGATGTTGTATTAAAACGGGGAAGATTTCTATAGAAATCATTAGAATTATTTAAAATTGACAAATCTTCTATAGAATTATTAGCGATAGTGTTATTAGGATTTGAATAGTTGTTTTGCGACCAATCAAGAAATTTTGGTCGACTACTGTAATGAGGAAGTGCTATTGGATAAGGCGTTGTGCTATAATTGCTAGCATTTGAATGAGCATAATCCTCACTTTGAAGAAGCTTTTCTGTGGTATTTTCAATATTAACAGGTGTTGTAGAAGGAGGCGATGTATTGAAGATAGTTTTTCTATTGAAAGAAGGAAAATTGAGATATGAATTAGTTGAATTTTTCGAAATTATGGTATCATTTTTAAATGTGTTATTGCCTTGGAAGACTTGAGTGGAAACACGAGAAAATGCAAAAGGATAGGGCGTTGTGCTATAATTGCTAACATTCGAATAAATATTATCAGGTGACGGAAGAGATTTTTTCGTAGTTTCATCATATCGTAATTTCAAATAAAATGGTTGCCGCACCTTTTCGTGGGGAATCCTCAAAAGCTCATTTCTAACAGACACATTTTGGGCTCCAGTTTCTTTTTGAGGTAAAATTTTGAAAGTAAAATTAAGACGCTGATCGGGCACGTGAAGATTTTCTGAAACATTCTTAAAGACATTTGTTTTTTTCATTTTTGGGACCAGCAATTTTTTGTTTAACATTATAAGGAGGTCCTTCTCTATGTTTTCGTCGGAAATGTCTTTTTTTGGTTCAAAGAACAACTTGGCATTTGGAGATTTTAAAATGGGAAGTCGTAAAAAACCGAATGATGGTATTGTTATGGTGTTTCGGAAAGTTCCTTGGCCAAATTTAACCAAACCTCCAAGACTTGGCACAGCTGAGGAATTTTTAACGTTCTGACTTGCAGTGTTTTTTATTAGATTTCTATTAATGATTGTATCAGGAAATTTGTGTATTGGAACTGCTGGAAAATAACTAGGCAATCCGTAAAATGCAAATGGGACCATAAATAGTTTAACCCTTGATATTCGTGGTAAACGTAAGCCCTCTGGTTGTTTTATTGTGGTCTGGTTAAGTGCGGGGTAAGTAGTAGTAGGTTGGCACTGTTGATTTTTTGGTACAGTTGCGCCACCAAAGAACTTCTCTTGAAAACCCTTTTCTCTATTGTTATTATTGAAAACCGATTGAAAAATTGGGCTTCTCATTAAAGATCTTTTCGTTCTTTTAGTCAATGGCACGACGTTGCTTTCAAAATCCTTTAAATTTTCTGTTTCTACATTTCGAATGAAAACTGGCACTAAAAGTTCGGAATCAACATTTAACGTTTTATTACTTTTTAGCCAAGAAACTTTTTGATTTGTTTTAGGAGTTTTATCTTCTTGTTTACGCATGTTCAAGACATTTTTCATCGCATGTTTTCCTTTAGAAGGACGTTTGAAGAACACTTGAAATTTTTGAGTTCTAGCTAATGGTTGTCCACCCAATTCTATGTCGATAGACTTGGTAAGTTTACGAAGCCAATGGAGATACTTCAAATAAAAAGCTTGGTTGGCCCTTTTCTTCCAAATCAACACTTCTTTTGGATTTCTGAACTTGAAATCTCTGGTTAATTTCGGACCAAAATAAGAGCCATCACTTGTGAGTTGTTTCAAGACAGTTTGGCTTAAATATTGAACATGATCTTGAGGAATTTGAAACTTATGCAGGTTTCTTGTTAATTTAGGTAAAAAGTAATCCATACGTTCATCAGTTAAATCAAAAAGATGATTTTCTGAAGATCTCCTCACACGATTCACATGAAATCGTTTATGAAACCACTGTTGTGGAGGAATTAAACCAAAAAATTCGGGTAAAACCCATGGAATCAATGATGAATTTTCTTTCTTCAACTTCAATATTGTTTCGTAATAAATTCCAGGCAATTGGTAGGCATTTGGGTGATATAATGGAGAATTTGGATTGTTGTAAGATTTCAATTTCAATAAATTGGCGTCGATCTCAAGTAACAAGTCACGAAGTGCAGAGGATTTTTCTACAATATTACCTTTCATAAGAAATGCATGATTAAGGTCGGTTTTTTTGTCTTCTAAATTGATGAGCGGACGAGGATGGTCCGGATATGGTGAAGGAACTGGAAATAGAGACATTTCTATTACAATGCAGGTTTTGTTATCCAGATTACTTACTTAAATACTGTTCATCTACAGAAAGGTAGTTACAGGTCGTCAAATTAAAAAATAGAGCAAGGATTGAACATACAACGAAAATCTGAAATTTCAACATAAAAATTAGAATTTTAGGCATTTAAACGAAAGCGCATTCTACTCTATGTATATTAATATAAAAATGTTACAGAAAAATACGCTTACCATTTTTTCACACAACATTGTAACACAAAAAACTCAAGCCAAGACCATTTTGTACAATTTTCACTTCTAACAAAGAATCTAACTTTCTACCTGTTCAATTTCTTAACGACAATGTCTTGACTGGTAAAGGTACCCAACAAAAGGTACTTTTATTGAGTTATTTTATTTTCTTAAAATCAGGCCAGTGGCGGAGATACAAAAAAAATTATATCTGTTATTTTGTTCGTTTTTGTTACTTTGTAAACTAAAAACTACTTAAAAAGGGATGCGAAATTAGACACCCTCCAAGAAAGGGGGTCAAGGCAAGTTATCTTGTGTTAACAATGATATTATCTACGTCGCCAAAGCGTCGAGACGCTTTGGCGCCGTCAAATTACGTCATGATATTAAAGGTTTACGAAAAATGGATCCAGATATCTGTTTGGCCTTGAATAAATATATATATAGTGAACCAATAAATATTAAAAAGTAAATAATCATATTTTAGATTTGTTACAATAATTTTTTGTTTAGTTTAATTTCATTTTACATACATTCTACGCTATTATGGAAAAAGTAAATTGATAGTTGCGCATCGTATTAAATCAAAGTGCAGGGCTGCTGTTGAAAATTTAGCCGCCCCACACGGCGCACTGCCCACGCTCTTTTCGGAAAGAGGTTTAAAAACAATCCACCGCATTACTTGGGGTGTATTGTTGAGTTCATCGTGGTATCGTTTGATTCTGTTTGGAAAAATACTCGTTTTGTGAAAGAAATATGTAAGTCTTTATTAGTAAAAAGTATATTTTTTCAATTGTGTTGTCACCACTTCTCCGCCTCTGAACGATATCATTATTTTCAATTATTTAAACTTTACAAAACGCTTAAAAATACATTTTGCATTAAGATTTCAAAAATTCGACGTTATTCATACTTTCTCAAATATATTTAGTACAGTAATAGCATTTAGTCCATGGACATTCTCATTATTGCCGTCACTTCCAATAGTCTTTTATTGGAAAGTAACTTACAGCAACTTGTACTCATATTTTTTTATTACCAACTCTAGATTCTTAAATTTTAAAGTTAGAGCTTCATTTGAACTTTTTGAATAGATGCTATCTGGAACCTGTTACAGTTAGCGTTAGAGCTGTAGAGTTAGCTGTTGGAGTTAAATCAAAAATGATATTCCGGGTCTCTGGTTGATTGTTACTGAGCAAAATGCTATTTAGTAAAAACCTGCTTTTTTACTTTTTTATGTAAATTTAAGAAAATGTGTTGCAATTTTTCAGAAAAGCAAAAATATGGCGTCACAACTTGTATTAACCTTTCGTACCTTGCTGGTGTTGCTGATAGTAATTCTTGCCGAACCCCAAGTTGAAGCCAGATATTTACCCACGAGATCAAACACCGACAAAATTGATAAACTGCGGGATCTTTTAAAAGATGTAAGATGAAAATTCTCATAGTACTATTGATTGTAATAATTTTAAACACATCGATTCCTCTTCAGCTTTTGGAATCCGATTTGGACGATACGGATGCTCAACGATGGCGATCCAATTTGGAAACGGGAACATTGAGATGGAACCCAAATTCGAAATATTACGTGAAAAGAGAAGCGAGAATCAATAATAGTAAATCAGATTCAGTTAGAGGGAAGGAAAATTGAAATACAACTGAGAACACCGGACACAATGACGTCAAATTAGTTCTTGACTTGGAGCAATTCACTCTTCGGACCTAAAAATGTTGTTTTTTTTTACTATTGACAATAACATATTTTTAAATTTGTTTTCCCAATGTTATATAAAAATTTTTATAATAACAAAATTTTAATAAACCTTTGGATAGTCTGTCAAAGATTTATACCAATTGTATTTTAAAGAAAAATATTAAAGGCTTATATACTATACGCTAAATGCTTAATATAAATAATTAATATCATTAAAAGGTATTGGGATAGATATATGTATTTACATTGAAAACAATTTTATGAAAAATAACATTTTGTAATACTTAAATTTTATTGAAACGAATATGAATAATATGTAAATTCAAAATGTTACTTTTCTCATGCATAATTTTCATTTAGAGCCTTAAATAATTACATAATTTTATTCATTTTGAATTTATTGTTATAATAATATGAGATCTTGTGACTGTTTACTAAAATAACAATTTTAAAGCAATATATTAGCTCTATGAAAATAAAGTATTCATTGATTTCCAACAAAATTCCTTATTATTGTATTATATTCGTCTTACATAATTCCACTTGACTCCTGTCCTGTCATCATGTGTCAGTGAACAGAAATGTTAAAAGATTTAACGAGTGCTGAAGGATGTTCCAATTCCAAAACAACTGATCTCATCTAAATGGCAAGTCTTTAATTATTGGACAAGACTTAGGTCAGTGGCTTATTATGCCAACCTCCAAGATAAACAACACTTTTTGTGTGTCTCGTACTTTGTAAGGAAGAGATCCTCAAAGGCCTCATATGACGCAGTTTTCTTCTTTTGTACTTTTTCTACATTAATTATTGAAAGTTTTATATGCCTGAACTCCATTTTTAGTGCTCATATTGTCAATTTGAAAATCTGTAATCCGTAGTTAGTGACTGTGTTGAAAAGGTTCCCTCAACTTGAAGTCTAATCCTTCTTTAATATTCAATCAACATAAATCCCTAATGAAGAAATATTTTAATAAAATAGATGATTTTTACAACAGGTTAAAAACGACGGGGTTTTCTTAATAAATTAAATATTACAAAACGAAATTAAAATAAACAGGTGTTACGATAACAGATTGTTAGCTTTACATAAAAAACAAAACCAATAACTTTTAAGGATGTTTATCCAATATTTTCATTAACTGCCCTATTCCATGGACTGCGTTAACAAATGTGACTGGTATATCATAATCCAGACCCCATTTAGCAGTTCTTGAGGGCAATTTCAAATTGACTAACGGTCCGAACCAAGACTGACTGCAAAGTTGGTTCGATTTCAATACCATGTTCTGTTTTCTCATTATCAAACTGTGCATTTTAAATAATCTCTGTTCAACATTGGGCAACCGTAGAAGCACCTACACGTAGAAATAAAATTAAATATTAATATAGAAAATTAAATTAATTTCAAAGCGAAAAAATACCTTTTTCCATTTAGCTTCATGTGCAAAGAGCCAAATCAAAGTACACAAAGTACAAAATAATGGTGTTTGTTTATCGCACCAGTGCAAAAGGACATCAAACATTCCATCCATTTGGTCAGCGTTCCAACTTTCCTTTCTAGTTATCGAATATTTATAAAAGTTTATCAATACTAAAACACCATTATTGGATAAATGCATTTCAGGCATAGATCGGCCAGCTGCCTTTATCATAATATATAGTTGCATTGGGAGAATTTTGCTTAAATGAATACATAGTTCACTGCTGTGTCTGGTAATAAACTCTGAAAAATACAATAGTTGTTGATTGAAAATATAGGAATACATATACTATTCTATACATATATACATATTACTAGAATATATATTCTAGTAAGTGTCTATCTCCGGCACTACTCAAACAACTAAAACGATGATAACAATCATTATTGTTACCTTATTACATCGTTATTTTAAATGAACTTGAGTGAAAAAGCTCATGTATGTATAAGACTAATAAATGTATATTGAAAATGATAGCAAAATGACTGTGTAAAAAACAAACTTTAACATATTACGTATATATACAAACCTAAATCTTCCAGTGCTTTAATAATAGCTTTCATTGAAGCATGTTGTGTTACGATACAAGTCATTGCTGCATCACATCTCTGCGTCAAAGTCTTAGTTGGATAGAATGGATTGTTTGATTTGTTTCTTAATTTCATTCGTAACTTTCTTATTTTTGGATTATTCGAATTCCTTACCAAAAAGCCTCTCCAGAAAGCCTAAAATTATGATATGTCATCAAAAAAATTATTTGAAATAAAGAATTTTACCTGAATTTTATTAGCAGCTGCATTCTTTAGCCTTGCAACTCTTCTTGCATGTACAGCTTCAGGTGTAAGCATTGGTATATACTTTTTCCTTGCCAAATAACCACGAATAATCGGATTTAAATGAATCAAAGTAGTGCGTATTTTTAAATAACGTTCCCTTAGCATTTTAGTTTTCAAATAGTCTCTATAGTACCGTTGAATCACAATCGCCGATTTTTTAAATTTCGAAAACAACTTTTGCTGTTCCCGACTTAAAATATGAGCTCTAAACCTTCTTTGAATGATTATAGTAGCCTTTTTCAATCGAATAAATTTCTGCATTTCTTCTCGCATAGCTCGTTCGGCTTTATACCATTTCTGTATTACCAGAACAGCCCATTTTAGTTTCGAATATTGCATCATGTGGTGTTTAGTTAAAAGTGCACTCCTGAATCGCGTTTGTAACACTTGCGCTGCCGCTTTCTTTTTTAAAAATTCCATTCTGCACAAACGTGCTTTTCTATTAGCCTTGAAGCGCCTCTGAACTAAAATAGTGGCGTTTTTCAACTTTTCAAATTGTATTTTTTCCATACGCATCGCAACAAGAGCTCGATATCGCGCTTGAATGACAATGCATGCAAGTTTAAGACTCAAAAAGTTCTTTTTTCTGATTTCATTAAAATAACAGCCCTGTACCTTGTTTGAATGACAATAGCGGCCTGTTGGAGTTTTACGAATTCTTCTCTGGTTGTGAGCATTAATTTTTGAGCCCTCCATCTACTCTGAATTACCAAAGTAGCCATTTTCAGTTCCATAAAGGAGGTTTTGGCTATTTGCATACTTTTGTGGGCTCTATATCGTCGTTGTATAATTAAAGTGGCAGTTTTCAACTGTATATATTTATTTTGTGAAACTTTAGCTGCTTTATTAGCTCGAAATTTTCTTTGGACGAATATTGTGGCTTTTCGTAGTTCATCGAAAGTCTTCTTATCTCTCCGGGCAAGTAATAAATTTCTATAATATGTTTTAATAGTTAAAGCAGCCCTTTTAAGTTTGCAATACGAATCTCTATGGTATCTCATCAATTTCTGGGCCCTGTATCGAGTCTGAACAAAAATGGTTATTTGCTTCAGTTCTAAGTATCGTTTCCTTGTAATCGTCATTTTCCATGTACTTTGAATCACAATTGTTGCATGTATTAGTTGTAAGTACTGGTTACGTGTTATTCTTGTAAGTTGATTGGCTCTGTACCGTCTTTGCATTTTGATAGTTGATTTTCTCAAGTTTTGATAAGCCTCAAGAGCAAACTTCATTTGCTTGTTGGCCCGAAATCTGCGTTGTACAAAAATAGTAACTCGCTTAAGTTCGATGTAGTAATTTCTAGTTTTCACCATTTTCAACGTAGACTGCATTTTAATTATTGCTTGTACTGTTTTGAAGTACTGAATACGTACGGTTTTCATCAATTGAATGGCTCTGTACCGTCTTTGAATTTTGATAGTTGATTTTCTCAAGTTTTGATAAGCTTCAAGAGCAAACTTCATTTGTTTGTTGGCCCGAAATCTTCTCTGCACAAAAATGGTGACTCGTTTAAGTTCGATATAGTAATTTCTAGTTTTTACCATTTTCATCGTAGACTGAATTTTAATTATTGCTTGTACTGTTTTAAAGTACTGAATACGTGCGATTTTCATTAACTGAATGGCTCTAAACCACCTCTGAACCATGATGGTTGATTTTCTCAAGTTTTGATAAGCTTCAAGAGCAAACTTCATTTGTTTGTTAGCCCGAAATCTGCGTTGTACAAAAATGGTAACTCGCTTAAGTTCGATATAATAATTTCTAGTTTTCACCATTTTCATCGTAGACTGAATTTTAATTATTGCTTGTACTGTTTTAAAGTACTGAATACGTGCGATTTTCATTAATTGAGTGGCTCTAAACCGTCTCTGAACCATGATGGTTGATTTTCTCAAGTTTTGATAAGCTTCAAGAGCAAACTTCATTTGTTTGTTAGCCCGAAATCTGCGTTGTACAAAAATGGTAACTCGCTTAAGTTCGATATAGTAATTTCTAGTTTTCACCATTTTCATCGTAGACTGAATTTTAATTATTGCTTGTACTGTTTTAAAGTACTGAATACGTGCGATTTTCATTAATTGAGTGGCTCTAAACCGTCTCTGAACCATGATGGTTGATTTTCTCAAGTTTTGATAAGCTTCAAGAGCAAACTTCATTTGTTTGTTAGCCCGAAATCTGCGTTGTACAAAAATGGTAACTCGCTTAAGTTCGATATAGTAATTTCTAGTTTTCACCATTTTCATCGTAGACTGAATTTTAATTATTGCTTGTACTGTTTTAAAGTACTGAATACGTGCGATTTTCATTAATTGAATGGCTCTAAACCGTCTCTGAACCATAATGGTTGATTTTCTTAAGTTTTGATAAGCTTCAAGAGCAAACTTCATTTGATTGTTGGCCCGAAATCTGCGTTGTACAAAAATAGTAACTCGCTTAAGTTCGATGTAGTAATTTCTAGTTTTCACCATTTTCAACGTAGACTGCATTTTAATTATTGCTTGTACTGTTTTGAAGTACTGAATACGTACGGTTTTCATCAATTGAATGGCTCTGTACCGTCTTTGAATTTTGATAGTTGATTTTCTCAAGTTTTGATAAGCTTCAAGAGCAAACTTCATTTGTTTGTTGGCCCGAAATCTTCTCTGCACAAAAATGGTGACTCGTTTAAGTTCGATATAGTAATTTCTAGTTTTTACCATTTTCATCGTAGACTGAATTTTAATTATTGCTTGTACTGTTTTAAAGTACTGAATACGTGCGATTTTCATTAACTGAATGGCTCTAAACCACCTCTGAACCATGATGGTTGATTTTCTCAAGTTTTGATAAGCTTCAAGAGCAAACTTCATTTGTTTGTTAGCCCGAAATCTGCGTTGTACAAAAATGGTAACTCGCTTAAGTTCGATATAATAATTTCTAGTTTTCACCATTTTCATCGTAGACTGAATTTTAATTATTGCTTGTACTGTTTTAAAGTACTGAATACGTGCGATTTTCATTAATTGAGTGGCTCTAAACCGTCTCTGAACCATGATGGTTGATTTTCTCAAGTTTTGATAAGCTTCAAGAGCAAACTTCATTTGTTTGTTAGCCCGAAATCTGCGTTGTACAAAAATGGTAACTCGCTTAAGTTCGATATAATAATTTCTAGTTTTCACCATTTTCATCGTAGACTGAATTTTAATTATTGCTTGTACTGTTTTAAAGTACTGAATACGTGCGATTTTCATTAATTGAGTGGCTCTAAACCGTCTCTGAACCATGATGGTTGATTTTCTCAAGTTTTGATAAGCTTCAAGAGCAAACTTCATTTGTTTGTTAGCCCGAAATCTGCGTTGTACAAAAATGGTAACTCGCTTAAGTTCGATATAGTAATTTCTAGTTTTCACCATTTTCATCGTAGACTGAATTTTAATTATTGCTTGTACTGTTTTAAAGTACTGAATACGTGCGATTTTCATTAATTGAATGGCTCTAAACCGTCTCTGAACCATAATGGTTGATTTTCTTAAGTTTTGATAAGCTTCAAGAGCAAACTTCATTTGATTGTTGGCCCGAAATCTGCGTTGTACAAAAATAGTAACTCGCTTAAGTTCGATGTAGTAATTTCTAGTTTTCACCATTTTCAACGTAGACTGCATTTTAATTATTGCTTGTACTGTTTTGAAGTACTGAATACGTACGGTTTTCATCAATTGAATGGCTCTGTACCGTCTTTGAATTTTGATAGTTGATTTTCTCAAGTTTTGATAAGCTTCAAGAGCAAACTTCATTTGTTTGTTGGCCCGAAATCTTCTCTGCACAAAAATGGTGACTCGTTTAAGTTCGATATAGTAATTTCTAGTTTTTACCATTTTCATCGTAGACTGAATTTTAATTATTGCTTGTACTGTTTTAAAGTACTGAATACGTGCGATTTTCATTAACTGAATGGCTCTAAACCACCTCTGAACCATGATGGTTGATTTTCTCAAGTTTTGATAAGCTTCAAGAGCAAACTTCATTTGTTTGTTAGCCCGAAATCTGCGTTGTACAAAAATGGTAACTCGCTTAAGTTCGATATAATAATTTCTAGTTTTCACCATTTTCATCGTAGACTGAATTTTAATTATTGCTTGTACTGTTTTAAAGTACTGAATACGTGCGATTTTCATTAATTGAATGGCTCTAAACCGTCTCTGAACCATAATGGTTGATTTTCTTAAGTTTTGATAAGCTTCAAGAGCAAACTTCATTTGATTGTTGGCCCGAAATCTGCGTTGTACAAAAATAGTAACTCGCTTAAGTTCGATGTAGTAATTTCTAGTTTTCACCATTTTCAACGTAGACTGCATTTTAATTATTGCTTGTACTGTTTTGAAGTACTGAATACGTACGGTTTTCATCAATTGAATGGCTCTGTACCGTCTTTGAATTTTGATAGTTGATTTTCTCAAGTTTTGATAAGCTTCAAGAGCAAACTTCATTTGTTTGTTGGCCCGAAATCTTCTCTGCACAAAAATGGTGACTCGTTTAAGTTCGATATAGTAATTTCTAGTTTTCACCATTTTCATCGTAGACTGAATTTTAATTATTGCTTGTACTGTTTTAAAGTACTGAATACGTGCGATTTTCATTAATTGAGTGGCTCTAAACCGTCTCTGAACCATGATGGTTGATTTTCTCAAGTTTTGATAAGCTTCAAGAGCAAACTTCATTTGTTTGTTAGCCCGAAATCTGCGTTGTACAAAAATGGTAACTCGCTTAAGTTCGATATAGTAATTTCTAATTTTTAACATTTTCAACGTAAACTGAATTTTAATTGTTGCTTGTACTGTTTTCAAGTACTGAATGCGTGCTATTTTCATAAGTTGATTGGCTCTGTACCGTCTCTGAATTATGATGGCTGATTTTCTCAAGTTTTGATAGGCTTCCAATTGCATTTTCATGTACATGGAAGCTTTGAACTTTCTCTGAATCAATATTGTTGCTTTCTTAAGCTGCATATATTTCTTTCTCGCCAAGAATCCTCGGAAAGTCTTTTGAATAATTACAGCACCATTTATACGTTTTTTATAATTTTTTCTAACAAGCCTACCCCTGGAGTGGGCTTGGAATTGAACTAAAAGAGTACGAATATATAAGAATCGTTTTCGACACTTTATCATTCGGCAAAATGCTTGGATTTTGATCGCCGCCAATTGTCTTTTCCTTTCCACCACATAGTCAGAAACAAAAATAGCCAATGAACGGTAAATCTGATGCATTTTCATATTTCTATACCAATTCTCAATTTTCTGGGCAGCTTTTTTACGTTTTTCACGATTTCGTTTCAATTGCAAGCGTTTTAGTGCCACTGGTAAGCTTCTGAACCAAGTTTGAATTTTCGTGGCTTTGTTAACCATTAATGGCGCTTCAAATTTATAAATAATTTGCCAAAGAAACGATAAAGTCTTCTCCTTACAACCATCCAGGATATCTTTCGGATGTATATCGTAGAGTATTTTATAGCCGCTCTGCTCTAAACAATTGAAAACCAGTTGTAAGTTGTGGATTTTTTGTAAACGGGATATTGCAGGAACACGAAGTTTATCCACTAAATCGTCACGCATTTGAATAATTTCCAATACTCGAGCCAAACGGACTCCATCGCGTAAGTCCACACCTAGATTGGTGACAGCATAGTCAAATTCGTGAATGTAAGTTTGAACGTGTGTTACTTTATAGCCTATTAATCTTAGATATTTTGTGATGTCTCCTACGGCAGCTAAAATTTCCCGAGCGAAATTTATCAAAACCAATTTGCTTTCTTTAGCAATGGCATTCTTGCAGAACAAACAAGGATCATGTGGTATGAGTTTTCGCGTTTTTGCCTGATCCAGAAAGTAAACTAAAAACAGGAACTTTTTCAACATAAACTTTTTTATATCAGCCGAATATTTTGTGCTGTAAGTCGTCTTATATTTTTTCATTAAATGTGGATTTTTGAAAAATCTTTCGAGAACAAATGATGTCAATCCATGGGAATCCGAATTTGATCTTAGCGGTATAATTTCTTGATATATTGTTTCCAATCCAATCCTCAACCATAACGGATTGTAACCTAAAATCAACTTGGTGACTTCCCCTTTAAGTTTTAAATTTAAATGTAAATCCTTGTCTTCTCTAATGGACAATTTCCCAGTCTCGATAACAGTACTGACTTTATTCAATACCGTCATAATTTCTTCACTTTTCCACAAATCTCGGGCCTGGTTCCGAAGATTTTCCAACTTTTTATTCGTGTGATACATAATGGATATTTTTTCTTTTGACGGCGCGATAGTTACATTTTGTTTTGTACATTCTTGCCATACTTTCGCCACATCAACCTCATTTTTCGTATCTAGCTCTTCAGGAGGTGTTAACAGAGCATTTAACCATTTAGTAAAGTTCTTTTTCTGTTCTTCCACCCAATCATTATCACAATGACGTGAAGAAGTTATAAAAGGATCCATAACGTTTGCGTACAAAAATGGATTTTTAACCACGACGGTTTTAGTTATAGTTTCCGTAACTGTAAGAGTCTCAGAGTGATCTTGAGCTATGAACTGTTTCAAATTTAACCCTGACGTGGTTTTTGCAATTCTATGAGAACCATATCCTTTTGGTTCTACGGATATTCGTTCTCGTTTGGCTGGAACCGTATGGAGTATTGAATTTTTACGTTTGCTGCCTATTTGAATAGAATTGTACGTTTCAAACGAAGTAGATTCTTCTTCTGGAATGCTTGTTAAACTTGTAGTTTCAAAGTTTTCACTTAGAGTCCAGGTAGATTCAATAAATGGTAAAGTTTCACGTGGTGATGACTTTGGGGTTACAATAGTATAAGTTTCTGATGATATATTTGGAGATTGCAGTAATATTGTATGTTCATTATAGTTTCTTGAGTAACTTTCTGCTAGAACACGTCTTGCTGATGAATGAAGTAAACTTTCTAAGGTAGGTGTAGCAGTCTCATTAATAAGGGGTATGGAATTGGGCGTTGACGAAAGATTGCCTTCTAAGCTATCGGAAAAATTTGGCGAATTTTCCTTTCCCAATAACAAGTTAAACTTACGCGTTTCAAGTTGCTGCTTAACCGAATACGTACTTCTACGATTGTCAATATCATCATTTCTTATGGCACTCACTGGTGATTTAAGGTACGTAATGTCAAGCTGTTTGGGATGAACATTCTCTTTGTTTTCTGTGTTCTTATTATCCATTTCATTGTGACGTTGATGTTCAAGGCATTGTTGAAGATCAAAATTTAACTGCGGATAAATATGCATTTGCCTAATGGAATGGGGCTTTGACGGAGACTTTTGTGGCATTTTCATTTTTTTCTTTGGTGATATAGAACGAGGCACCAACGGGAGGGTAATTGGGTTTTTTCCTTTCTTCTTTAATCTTAAAGTTTTTTCATTCTTGAAAATGAATTAAATATAATTAGAATTATAATAAATAAGAAAGGACAATTTAATACAGTAGATAATCTTTCGATATGAGGAACAAAGATTCAAGGAGAAAATTTTGAAAAATTGTAATCGAATTTTTAAAACATGTACATAATATTTGAAGGAGAATATGATTCTTTGAATAAATTAAAGCTTAAACTTACCGTTGGCAGAGTTTTAAATACAACCCCTATATCGCGATTAATTTTTTTACCATCTGACAGAGTAAAAGAGTGTCTGGATGACTCTTGGTTAGATGGACTCCAACAAATTTCTAAGACTGCTTCTCCTCCTTGTTCTATACTCAACTTAGACCAATTAAGAACTACATTTAGGTCTGCAGGAAGGGGCTTTTTAATGAAAAGCTAAAAAAGGAGAAAGCATCTAGTATTTAGCGGGGAAAAGTGTATCTGTTACTAACATGAACATTTTCTTCTGTAGGATTTTTAATCTGCAATTTTCTTATTTCTACAGTACCAACAACAACATTATTAAAGACAATTTTCGGATTTGGTGTAAATGGGGCCAATGACAAAAATTCAGTTGTAGATTCATCTTCGGACAATTTCTTTGGTCTTGGTTTATTTCTTTTATGCACTGGTGACACCTGGAAATTATTAATTGAATATTTAGGACTATTCTTGAGGCTTTTAAGCCTTATTCTGATAAATAGGTGCTAAGTCATTTTTGTAAAAGCCAGCAAAAGAATGAATTTAGTTGTTACATGCGCATTAAAATGACCATTAAAAATTTACAGTTTGAATGTTTACCACATTATTATTATTATTATTTTTATTACATTATCGACTATTCAGTCTCCTACAAGAAGCTTTAGCGGGCAAGAAATTTAATAGTATTTCAGATGGTCCATGGGTGATTATATGTATATGTATACAGTATGTTCCCAAATGTCAAGAAGAGAAACTTTCTTATAATTCATTTTACGAGAAAAATGTATTCTTCATAAAAGTTTTTGCTCGTTCCAAAACGATTGAATCAGTTCTCACCCTTTTAATTTTCTCTCCCATTCCCGGGCAACATCCAAAAATATATTTGAAAATGTTTAAACAACTTTTAATACGACTTTTGTTTATTAAATGACAATGCTGTCGAAAGAGTAACGGTGGCAAAGGTGATAAAACAACTCATCAAATTATCGAGGAATTTAATCAAAAATGAGAAGTAATTTTTGGGACTTAAAACATTTTCCACGAAATCGACCTATTTTTCAATGTTTCTCTAGAACGGAAGGGAAAATTGAAACAGTAAAGACCGTCGTAGACTATGTAATTTCTGGTATAAGGAAAATTGTGCAATATCAGATACAAAATTGTACGTAAAAATTGAATTGAATCAAAAATCGCATCCTGATTTTCTTGGCCAATATAATATATGAAATATCAAAGCATCACACAACTTCTTCTTTGTACACGTAGTACGTAGTTTGTGTACAAAAAATCTTTCACCAGTAGTCTACGACGGTCTTAAGAGCTGGTTTTGGAACGAGTAAAAACTTTTATGAATACAGTTTTCTTGTAAAATGAAAAATAAGAAAGTTTCTCCTCTTGGCAACCCCATCCGGGGACCTACTGTATAGAATGCAATGATAACACTCGTTTTTTACTTGAATGGTTTTTGTTGAACATTTTTAAGATATTATTATAGAGAAACTTACCTGGAAAAAGAACGACATAACGGTGGAACTTGACAACGAAATAAACAAACATAACACGACTTAAAACAAATTCATTTCTACGATTCAAATTCCAACGGCTTTTTATGCAGACTGCTTTTTATGACAGCGGCTAAAATCGAAAACAATTTTGAATCGACCAATCACATCAGATTTTCAAGTTAAGATACTTTTCGTTCCTGTTATAAGTTTCTTTGGTAATTGAAAGGTTTGAAACATATATTCTAGCTTACATTGAAAATAAAGGTACAAATCTACAGCAAAATTAAGAATTGGCTGTGATTGAGAAAAATTTATATACTTTTTCTCTCGAAAACCGTTGAAACCTTTCAAAATTATCTGTAAAATGTCAATTTTATGACGTTACTTCTGATCGGGTTTTTCATTTGACAAGTTTTAGTTTAAATCTGTCAACAATGTCATTTAAAAGTATTTTATGACACTTCATGAAATTTTCACATGTGCAGTTTGTTTATTTGTATTTTTTTCTTACCAAGTTCATGTTAAGGTAATTTCCGAAGAGCCCTATTAACTACAATTAGTTTCTCTTTGTTAACAAGATTATTTAATATGCATACAAAAGAAATCTGTGGATTTAAAGGTAATGAAATAGTTGTTTTGCTTGTTTATTACTTATTTCAATATATTTCAGTTATTTCTTTGAGACTTACTAAAGATAGTACTACACCTCGTCAACTATTCATCAAAGAGCATTCTTTACGTCGACAAGAAGCTAACAAACCCCAAGGAAGAACTTTATTCATTTTAAATATTCCTCCTTATATTGATGAAGATAATGTAAAAACGTGGTTCTGTTCAGCCGGTAAAATATTAAATGTTTTCCTTGAAAATCAACAAATCACTTCAACAAATGGTTATAAACAAGCATACGTAGTATTCGTCAAAAGAGAAGGGCTTTTGAAAGCTTTACAAATGAGCCATGTAGAATTTGATGGAGATCGTTCTGTTAAAACTGGCTTAGAAAAATATATAGAAAATTATAATAATTCTATATGTGATCCAGACAAGTTATCCAAAGAACTTTCCACATTTATGCTGAAGTTTGAAAAAAATGAAAAGAAAGATAAAAAAACAAAGGATGTGGATGAGGATGGTTGGACAGTGGTAACTAGAAAAGGACATAAACCTGGTTTGGCTAATAAGGAAAGTGTAAAATTGAAATTAAATGAGAAAATTGGTAAGAAGAGCAAAGTAAAAGAGCTGAAGAACTTTTACACCTTTCAATTAAAAGAAAGGAAAATGAAAAATTTAACTGAGCTTAGGAAAAACTTTGAAGAAGCTAAGAAAAAAATTAATCTAATGAAGAGTTCCAGAAGATTTAAACCTTATTGAGTTAGTTTTAAGCTATTGTTATGTTTCCTTAGTAATACATTTTATTTACATACAAAACTGAGCAACCGATGATTTATTGATCAAACGTTGGCTTTGAACCGTTTGAAATATGCCAATTATAATTAAGAACTTTACTTGGAATCAAACCAGTGATAAAGTATCAATCCAAGTGCCCATCAGTCCTGGTACTCCGCTAAGCAAAATAGATATTTTTACTTCGCCCCAATATTTGAAAGCCGCATTTGAATCGTTCTTTTTCGAAGTACTTTTATCGCATCCAGTCGATATAGAACGAAGTAGTTGTACGAAAACTTCAGAATGCATTTTCTTTGATTTGAAAAAACTTGAAGAAGTTCACTGGGATTCCTTGGAAATTGAAAATATTCTTAAAGAAGATAAAATCATCTTAAAATTGAAGCTTATTAAAGAAGAGCACGAGCGCATTCAGAAAAATGTCGAAGAAAAACGGAACCAAAAAGCTCAATTGAAAAGGTTGTTTTATTCAATTTAAGACTTAAAAATTAATAAAACATTTTACTGTTATTGTTGTTTAGATTTACTGTTAATGAACAAATTAAATTAGATACTAGAACAAGAAATGTAATTGAAGAGAAAAAGAAAAATGAAGAAAATGAAGCATTGGGAGATCTTAATAAATGGAAGAAGAACGTTGAATTGAAACAGTCAACAAACGTTCCTAAACCCCTGACGAGAGAATACAGAGACAGATCTATACCATCGAAAACCATTGACGTACCTAAACCTCGAAATGCAAGATCACTGCAGATACTATTTACGCCCAGAGAACTCCCAACACCTTCACGAGAATCTCGAAGAGAAGAAGAAAACGAATTTTTAGCTAAACAAGCTGAAGCGCGAAGGAGTGCTGGTAAAATACAAGATACATACATTTCAATGCAAAATTATACCTATTTCCGTAGGTTTCATCAGTGAAGACTTACGAGCTGAAGAGAAAAATCCTCAATATCTACTCGCAAAAGGCCAAGAATTTTTGAAAACTAAAAATTACTTAGGAGCAATAAGCGCCTTTAGTTTTGGCATTAAAATAAGTCCTAATTTCGTAGATTTATATCTTGCTCGGTCTGAGGTTCATCTTTTAATTGGTAAAAATCTCACTTCCAGATTTAAAATGTTTAAAAAACAAACAGTTTTTATTTCAAGGCAACTTTAGTAGAGCTGTGGACGATTGTACCAAAGCGTTACAATTATATAAACCATTGTCTTCTGTAAATTTACATGAACGTGCTGTATGCTTGGGAAGAAGAGGAATGGCACTCTATAAGCTTGGTTTCGCCAAAGAAGGCATTTCTGAATTGCAAGCCAGTCTTAAACTTGAAGAGAATATAAAATTTAATAATACTTTAGCGGAATATAAAATGGAATATGAGAAAGAACAAGACAATACACAATCCAGTAAAAATTAAAGAAACTGCAATTTTATTCAGTTACAATAAATAATATAAAATCTGTAATCACCATATAGGGAAGGCTTTATATAGAGAATTGGCCTTGAAACATTTCAGAACATCTAATGGGAACCTCTCCACATGTCGAGTATAGGTTTCCACTTAGCTGGGCAAACTTTAAAAATGTCTCTTTCTTTGCATAAAACCCACCCTATTCGTATTATTTATTGAAAAATAATTAATTTAGAGGTAACGTACAGAAAAAAGACAAATAGGAACACATGTCTTCACTGTTCACCATTAATAATAAACTCTCATAACACAATAATCAATTAAACAACAACTAACTTTCTTGTTTGGCTTTTTTTAATCCTAGTGATTTCAGTAAAGCTTTATGTGAGGGATCACGACCTCGAAATTCTCGAAAAATTTGGCTACTATGTTGACTACCGCCCAATGCTAAGAATGTATCCCTAAACCTCTTTCCAACTTCACGAATCTGTCTTTCATCCTCACCAGCTTCGTAAAAAGCACTGTAAACGTCAGCTGCTATCATTCTGGACCACACGTGAGAGTAGTAAGCAGCCGCCCATTCTTCGCTTAATATCTGTGTAAAATTACAAGGATGAGCGTCTATTTTTGAATGAAATTCAAGTGTTTTGTATTGAGGCCACAAGTGCTTGACTACGTCCAACCAATAGGTATTCGTTGAGTGTAATTCCAAATCGAGAACTGATAAATACAATTCGTTGCACAAATCGTAGGCTGCCAAGTGTTGTTGCGCTTTGCAAAGATTCTCGAATATTGGTTTTGGAAGTTTATCTCCACTGCCACTGTGACACGTTATGCTCTCAATGACGCTTCTGAAAAAACCAAGATATTTATGAAACAATTTCGTAAATTATCAGAATGCTAACTGATTAAATAACCAATGGGCAAGCATATGACCGCTAACTTCTACAGCGTCCCATTCAACGTTAGAAAGTCCAGCTACTTCTGAATAATACGTTCTACTTAGTAAGTGTTGTAAGCAATGACCGAATTTCTGGAAAAGTGTTCGAACCTCTGAAACAAATAATGTCTGTTATTTTTTTTTTATCTTAAAAACCATCCAGGTTTACCATTAAAAGTTAAGTGAGATTGTAGGTCGCCTCTGGGTAATTCAAAATTAAAAATAAGTGCTGCATAAGGTTTGGAATCGGTTACTTGGCTTTTGCTTTGCATTCCAATCATCCAGTCGGAATTTTGTAGTCGTAATTTATCTTCAGATCTTGCATAGGGATCTATGTAAAATCCGGCTACGGGTGCCGAACTGTGAGGCTCAAAAACGTCATAAAATCTAAAATTCGTACATACAAACTTGCATTTTTTATTAGAAATGCTTACTTCACGTCTTTATGCCATGTTGTGACTCCAGTTCTCATTTTTATAACAATATTGAAGAGTTTTTCACACAATTGAAAAAGACCGTTCAAAACTGTGTTCAATGGAAAAAAGTTCTTTAGTTTATTATCATCGTAGTCGAATAAAATTATTTTCTGTTTTCTTCTCCAGTAAGGAACGTCCCACAATTCTAATCTATAGTTCTATGAATCTTACCGGAAAATCTTTTGTTATGTAAGTTGAATTACCTATTAGCCCTAAGCCCTTTTTCATTGGCAAACATTAACAAGTTGTTCAATTCTTCATCTTGTGATGGCTTAGCTCTTTGTAGCAGCAAATCTAAAACTCTATTAACTTCTTCTCTATTACCAGCCATTTTAGTTTCCATTGACATGTCCACAAAATTCTTGTAGCCTTAAAAATCACTCTATGAAAATAGGATAAGTTCTATTTCAATTAAAAGTTACCAAGTGTCTTTGCAATATTAGTTCTCGATAATCTAATTTCCTCTACATGTAAACTGGTGGACAATTCTTTTTCACCAGTATTTGAGCCTCTATTTACATAAGATTTCCATAGAAGCCACCTTACTTCTCTATCTGGACAATGTTCTAGCAAGGGCATATATACAGGTGGTTGTATAGTGAATTTCCATGGACCATTCATATATTGACTAGGATCAATCGCTGTCGCCTACAACAAAACATTTATTGAAAGTTAATTAAAAATAGATACAATACCTTTAATAGATTTTCTGGAAAATCCCGAACAATTCCTGGATCTCTTATTAATTGAGAATGTTGCTTTAGGGCAACCTCATTTTTGGTCTTGAACTCTGTCTTCTGTTTGGTCAATTTTGAAGAATTGTAATTAAAAACATCAGCATCTCTTTCGCTTAGTTCTAATCCATTCAGTTTTCCTTCAATAGCAAACTTTCGCATAACTCTAGTTTGTTCAGTTGATCTGTTTTTTCTATTTGCTAAATCCTCTGTAATGGCACCGTGTATGGATTTACTCGTAAATTTCGCTGCCCTAGCTCTTCTGGCTCTCTCATGGATCGCCATATAACTAGATGTAGGCATCAATGTATTATTTCCTAAATATAAAGTTTTTGATACGCCCCAAGTAGTCTCCATGGGGTTTCCTAATTTTTCTAAAGGTTCTATTATGTCTTCAAATACATCTTGAATTTGATTATTTTTAATTTTCTCTTCAATTTCTTGTATACCAACTTCATAATCAAGGGACTGTTTTGATATTGCAGCTCTACAGTTTTCTATAGTAATTTCATTAAATTTTGGAAGTCCATCGTTGTGATACAGAGGATTTTTCTCGACTGCGTCTTCTCCTATTTCTGGAAGTCTATTAAACATTAAAAATTATTGAGGAAACTTAAAATAATATGCGAATAGCTTACAAAACTACATAACCGTGTTCTTTGCGATTTGGGCTGTAAACTACTCTTTTAGAGAATAATGACCTCCCAAGGCGTACCAAAGCCATTGATTTAGTAAAAACAATAATAAGTTGGGCAACTATTAGTAGTTCTAATATATTTTTTAAAATTTATACCACAAGAAAATATAACCTAAAATAAGTGATAAATAAACCGGGAGTGCTTAAATGGTGTAGTGGCTACATCCTGCAGCGTTGCCAAATGTGAATTTTAACAAAAACAATTGAAAAACTGGAGAATTCCAAAAACATATTAATTCATTCAGTGGTTCCTAATTTACTCTGTTATTCTGTATAATTAAAAACGTTAAATATATATCTACTTTATTAATACCAATTCGTTTTTCTGGATAAAATGAACTAATCTGTAAACGTTAGATTCACTACATTATTTCACTATTTTATCATAGATTCCTTTTTCATTATTTTGTAGTTGCGTATATTCCGTTAGAGGGATAGAGGCTATTGGATTAATGATAAATTTGGACAATTAGTGATATTTTAGGTGGTTGGCTATTTTGTTAAAGCTGATTGTTATGTTGGTAATTCCGTCGACTGACATTTTATGACAGATTTCCTAGTTTTGTCGATTTGATTTGACAAATTTACCCGATTTTCTCTACTGTATCGGTCCTCATTTTACAAAAAATTGTGAATAAGAAATATCGGTTTTCACTTATCACGAGTTAATATTTAGTTGTTGGTGGTGAGTGGCGATAAATCAGACATCAAAATTTCAATTGCATACCTAAAAGAGGAAACATTCAAACATGGCTACCCAGTCAGCCGGTGTGGGTAAGTTCTAATCATATTTGGTATTGTTAATTTGAATATTAATTGCATTTTGTATTGTTGCAGTTGTTCCTAGAAACTTTAGGCTTTTAGAGGAATTGGAAGCCGGTCAGAAAGGTGTTTCTGACGGTACCATTAGTTGGGGATTAGAAAACGATGACGATATGACTCTGACGCATTGGATGGGGATGATAATTGGGCCCCCTCGCAGTCCTTATGAAAATAGGATGTATTCGGTGAAAATTGAATGTGGTGCCGGATATCCGGATGAAGCTCCCTTGGCTAGATTTATCTCTAGAATAAACATGAACTGTATTAATGCTAGTACCGGAGTGGTAAGGAGCTCACTTTTTAATATGACTTGTAAGGCATCCGATCTTGGAACAGTATGCTTCTTACAATTTTTTTTCGTTATTGTAAAATGTTTATTTTTATCATAGAAGAGTTGAATGCCATGGCACTTTCTCTCTGAAAGGGCCCGCTAACAAATTCTAATCTGCTTTGAAAATATTTGTTTGTACTGCATAAAAAAATCAGCATAGAAGAACCTTCTGTAAATTTATTTAACCTAAAGTTATGCTTATTTCAATATAGATTATTTATCATAGAGCTCTAAGCAAACTGGTGGTGTTTCATAAAGAAACAATGACATTAGTCTTTTTCAGTATTTTTCATGTCTATTTTTGGTAATGTTTATGTTTGTTTCACGGTTTTTATAAAGTAAAACCTTGGTATTTTAAGGTTTTTATGAAAAATTTAATCTGATCTTTTCGTACAACATTCTAATTGATTTTGTTTTGACAACAATGACGAATTAATTCCGTTACTTAATTCATATATTAATTCATATATCAATTTCTAATGGAAAATACTCTCGTTGATGTCAAATTGAGTAGTGTCACTAATGCCTTAAGAAAATCACTCTATGAATAAAATCCAATTATTTCAAATATCTTTTAATAGTGATGTTTTCCAAAATTTTTAGGTTGATAACAGGCAGGTACCAGTATTGGCCAGATGGCAAAGAGAGTACACTATAAAAACTGTATTGCAAGAACTCAGACGTTTAATGACACTCAAAGAGAACATGAAATTGGCACAGCCTCCTGAAGGTAGTTGCTTCTAGCCCGGTGTGGACATGTCAACAACAATAACATCAGAAGGGGGAAATCGACGTCGCGCCCCAAATGNATACAGTATTAAATTGTACCATTTTTAAATAACATTTACTTAGGGTGAATTTGGAAAGATATCAAATCTTTTCTACCAAGATAAATTATAAAATTCCCACTTTTAAATTGCGAGAAGTTTTCAATGAAGTTGATACGAGAAAACGTGGCGAAATTGGGTTTGACGATTTCACAATATTGTATCAGAAATTGATTCTAGATGAAACGGTAAATTATCTCTAATATATATGTAAAATTTATGTAAATTTTCATACTGTTTCAGAGTGTTCTTGACTTGTTTGATAAAATTCACGAATATTCAACGAACCACAAAAATGTAACGTTTCAAGAGTTACAGAAATTCTTACAAGAAGAACAGAACGATCCCCTAGCGCAAAATAAAGAAACGATCAGAAATTTCGTTAGTGATTTTTTGAAGGATCCTCAAAGGTTCAAATTCAATAAAAGAAAATCATTTTTTTTTATAATATTGTATAATAGGGAATTGCAAGAGCCGTATTTACTCGTTCCGGAATTCCTGGATTATCTATTTTCCAAGCAAAACGATTTGTGGGACCCGAAAAAGGACATTGTTTATCAAGATATGTCACATCCACTGAGTCATTATTGGATCGCATCTTCTCACAACACGTTTGTTTTTTCTACTTTTTGCAAATTATAACAAAATAAACGCTGTTTTTTTTTCTAATAGATATTTAACTGGTGATCAGTTTTCTTCTGAATCGTCTGTAGAAGCTTACGCTCGTTGTTTAAGAATGGGTTGTCGTTGTATCGAATTGGATTGTTGGGACGGCCCAGATTGTACTCCATTCATTTTCCATGGGCACACTTTAACCACCAAAATTAAGTTTATAGATGTTTTAAGAACGATTAAAGAACATGCCTTTATAACATCTGAATATCCAGTTATATTATCGATTGAAGATAATTGTTCATTACCTCAACAACGTAAAATGGCAATTAATTTAAAGGTAAAAGAGGTTTAAGAATAATGTTAAAATAGCTATGTAAGTCCATTGTTTATATGCAGGATACCTTTGGTGATATGCTTCTAATTCGCCCCTACGATAAGAACGAAACCGAATTACCGTCGCCTTATAATTTGCGACGTAAAATCATTTTGAAACATAAAAAATTGCCTGAAGGTCAAGAAGATTTGCCATTTTCGTCTTTTATGCGAACGGAATCAACAGATAACATGGATTTAAGGTGTGTGGCCTATAATATTTAGCCTTTGTTACAATTGAATCCGCTTTTTTTTAGGAACGCTGTTAAAAGTGGAGAAATGTACATTGAGGATCCCGTTGACAAAGAATGGACAGCCCATTTTTTTGTTTTGAATGAAAATAAATTGTTTTACACTAGCCATTACAAATTGGATGGGGACAATTCTGAAAAGTAAGTCTATACTTACTTTTACCGTAATGGGTTGTGTTCTGTAACAAGGATAAGTGCATTCGATTTTAACCTCTTAAATGGTCACATTACTCGTCATATTCTTAAGATCATACTAGTTAGTTTGCGAATATATTCGTTATAATCAGTTAAGAGGTTAATTCGAGATATAATAGGTTTCGAGAAAATCGTTTTTGTATTGAAAGGTTTTGATATGTTTTTTCTCGAAAGAGACTTTTGGGAGTTTTTCAATGATTACGCATTTTTAGAGATGATGATGAAGATGACAGTAGCTCCTTCACCAGACCTAATAAGAATATTCCAAATGAAGGATTGCATTTTAGTGAAAAATGGTTTCATGGAAAATTGACTCGCGGACGAGAGGAAGCCGAGCAACTATTAAAAATGTACTCTCATTTAGGTAACACTATTAGTATTGTTTCAAATATAAAGTTTTAAACTATTATTTCAGGAGATGGTACGTTTTTAGTACGTGCCAGTGTAACTTTTGTTGGCGAATATTCCTTATCTTTCTGGCGTAATGGACAAGTAAATCACTGCAGAATCAGATCGAAACAAGATAAGCAACAAACCAAATACTACTTGATAGATGGGAAATATTTCGATAGTCTATACAGCTTAATAACTCATTACAGGTGAGAAAATAATGTTTGTCCATAATCTCAAATAAATCTCATAATTGTTATAGATCAGTTCCATTAGTTACTACAGAATTTTCAATAACCCTTCAAGAACCGGTACCTCAACCGAACCTTCACGAAAACGAAGATTGGTATCACAAACATACGACAAAACAACAGGCCGAAGACGCTTTGAAACGTATCAAAACGGAAGGCGCATTTCTAGTTAGGCCAAGTGAAAATGACGCTAATTGTTATACAATTAGTTTTCGGTAAAAAATGTAAAATTCTAATTGAATTTCGTTGATAGATACAGTATTTTTAGGGCTGATCGAAAAATTAAACATTGCCGCATCAAGTTGGAAGGACGTCTTTACACAATTGGCAGCGTTGAATTTGAAAGTTTAGTGGAGATGATTAATTATTACGAAAATCATGCGTTGTACAAACGTGTAAAGTTGAGCCATCCCATTACGGAGGAAACCATCAGGCTTATGACAGTGGTGAGTGTTTACAAAACATTTTATTTATAAACTAAATGACATATAATGTCCTTTTAAAACGAATACATTTTGTACAAATTTCAAATTGCACCAATCCAGCCCAGTTTTAAAATAATAAGAATTTTACGAGAACAGTTTTAGAATATTAGGATTGGAGAATCGTCCTTGATTCTCATACATTTTCAGTCCTAGTCTTCTACATATTCAATCACTTTACTATTATCTGTAAATTTCTTAAGTACATATAAATTTTTACTCAATTCGAATATTAATAAATTCTTAATTTCTTCTACAATTTCGAAATAAATATATCTATAAAGGTGCTTTCAGACTGCATCGCAATACCGCGCAAAACATTCATAAACGTTTTGCAATGCGCTGATATTTAGCGAAGTATAGCTTTTTCTACACGAAAAGGCGCAATTTTGCGTTTCGATCTGGAAGCAATTTATCATCCTATAGGCTAAATAAAGCTAAAATCTTAAATTATCATTAAAATATGCGGCAAATTCTCTATTATTAATTCAGTCTTTATAATATTGAGGTAGTTCCATTCAACACCGAATGTACCTTAGAACTGTCATTACTATTTTAGACAAACATACACCAGCGTTTCTGGCCAGACACACACCTTTCAAATGGCACATACATACCTTTTTATAACTAATTACCTCCATCCTCCCGTTTCAATGGGACACCTCTACTGAACGGTTGATAATTCAAATAGTCAGGACCGTACAACGGCCCATAAGGTAAATTATTCATTGTCAATCCGTAGCCAGTGCCCGTGTATCCCAAACTGTATCTAGGAATATTTTGAGGCACTCCCAAAGTCTTAATCACTTGAAGCGAGGGTGCATTTGTCGTTTGCCGATAGTAACTCATTGCGTTCCCTTGGGCGGCCAAGTTCGAGTCAATGTCGTCATAATGAATAGGAACCACCAATTTTAATTGCTGTCAAGAAGGTTATAGTGTCAATATGTAGTCTATTTTTATTTTATTCTAAAACTTACTGCTGGTTTTAAAGGTTCTTCAATTGACACTTCAGTAGTGCTTGGTTTGGGTGTTGTACTGGTTGAGGAAGTGGTAGTTGAGGGTGACATGTGAGGCTGCTCCTATAAAAAAAAACAATTAAAAATTTAGATTGAATCTTATGGTAAGTGAATTAGTACCGTTGTAGTTTCTTCTTCATGCGAACCACCAAATAAACTGCTGAAAGGTACAAAGAGCCAACTGGACCTTTCCGTGGTGGTTGTAGTGGTTGTTGTGGTTGGTTGTGTTACTGCAGTACTCTCCAGATTGCTTTGAGAAATTGGCAACACTGCAGGAATAACGGGAAACTCGAATGGGGTGGGCTGAGCTAAAAGATAATTTTTCTTGATTTTTTGTCATTTAAAAAATAGCTTACCAGCTAAATCTACGGGAGCGGTAGGTAGGCTTCTATGCCAATGATACATGATCCTACCATCGGTTAAGATGGTTTTTTGCAGGATAACTGGTTCGAATTTAGTGTACTTAATTTTAATTTTTGGTTTCTCTGTTGTGGTTGTAGAATCATCCACGTTTGGAGAAAGTGTAGTAGTAGTTGTTGTTGTGGTCATTGTAGTTGAGGATGGGAGATGAGTAGAAGAAGAGGAAGAAGAAGAGTATTTGGAATTATAAGAGTCAGGTTGAGCATAATGCACCTTCGGATATGTGGTACTGCTCAACCAAAAGGGTCTCCGGGTAGTAGAGATTTCATTGACTAAAATTGAAGATTATTACAAAAATTCTTAAACATAATTTACGAGTACTCACCATTGGAAGATACAGTAACGTAGAATCCTCCAGTATTTTTCTGAACAAACGTAGGTTTGTTCCTGATAAAGACAGGTCTTCTGGTTATTTCAATTATCGGTCTATTGTGGTATTGATCAGGATCTGCAGTACTGCTAGGATGGTCAATATTAAGTAAACTTTCCTCGGTACTGCTTGCGTACGGGTTCAAACCAAATAGCCTTTAACAAACTGATTAATAGGAAAACGCCATATTCAAGTACTTAAGATTTGACAATGTTGTCAAGTTGATTCGAAAATCGTGGTTTTAACAGAACTCTATTGTATTGTTTGAAAAAATTATATTTTACCTTGAAAAATGTTGACACTTGATTCGAAGTTCTTCGAGCGTGGGATACCTCTCCTCTTCGATGCTGACTAATGCTTTTTCTTTTTAGTTTGTTTGGATTCGTTGTGTTTGTCTTGTTGTTCCTGTTGTTTGCGCTGCTCGGCCGCTATTATATGCCGCACATTTTCCGACTGGTTATTAATCAATTTGTCCATCTTGTAATTATGCGGTTGATGCGATGATAACGAAAGATATTTGTTTTCTTCTGTTGACGAAGAGGAGTTTTGCCATTTACCACTGAGCTCTGTGGGTAGCGACCAAGATACTGAAGGTGAAATTACAACGAATACAATCTGGAAACAATTAATGAAAACAGTTGAAATTTTAAAAATAATGGTTTTCTTACCGAAAAAAGTACCACGTTCATTCTCATATTCGTTTACTGAAACGCGACGCCCCACACTGAACACCTGACTGAAAAAAGGCCCTTTAAATCCTAGACTATCATATTCACGGCGAGTGCAATGGCTTTTTACCTTTTCAACCGTTCTACTACCTGTCTGCACGTCGGGATCTAATGGTTTAAGTTGGGTCATCTTGCGCGCGGCCGACAGCGTTTCAAATAAAAATCACTGCCTGTAACAACTCCCTTGTGGGAGTTTTTTAACCCTTGGCTCGGAATGCATCGCACCATATCGTAGCCTACGTTATCTAATTTAAGTTATAGGCCGTTGTTCACTTGCACTGTGTAAACGTTAAAAAGGCGGCCAGTTAGTTTTTGGCCTAACATGACGTTTAAAATGCCCATGGTACTAAACTAGTACTATATAAATTTTCATTCCCCAGATACCGTGACCACATCAATGGGTCCTATTTTGAAATTTTTCCGTCTGCTTCGAGGAATGTGTTTGGGAATGAATATTTTTCATATATTTTCTTAATTATCTAGAATTTGGGTTTATAAAGTACTTTTTTTCATACATTATTTCTACTAAAGCTTGTAGATTTTCAAAAGATATAGTATTAGTGTGACAGGCTCTATACATTTGGCAAATGCAAACTTAACTATGGAAATATACATAGAGTTTCAACAAAAGTACATAATTTACATATTAACCTAACAGGTTTTTTAAGATATTTTTGGTCCTTTCACAAACTCCAAAGAAAAACCAAAAGGATTAATTTTCAAAACTATTTTTAGACCATAAATCATTCAAAACTGGTATTCTAAGGTAGTCTGATTACGCTCCCATGTTCTTTTATTCTTCTACGTTCTAACTAACTATTATCTGTTTGATTGATGACTCACCATTCAGCCATCTAAGACCACACATGACATTAAAGCTCTAATAGTGCCCCAAGAAGTGAGAACTAACCGGTAATTTACATTCTGGTCAGATAAAGGTGCCTAAATTTAATGGACTATTAGAACCCCAAGCATATAATTATACATTATCCGGCGTAGCCCAGGCATTTTTTAATGCCGTGTGACCGTGATAAATCACTCATAAAATTGTGGAACCTTTCAGGAACAAGATGAGCCTTCTCCATATCATCACACCACTCCTTCTTATATGGACCCATCATTTTTCGCTCCAAAGGTCACAGTTAAGGCGCTCTACGATTACAAGGCTCAGCGCAGTGATGAATTATCGTTTTGTCGACATGCGATTATTACCAACGTCACCAAACCTTCAGATAGTCCTGATTGGTGGCGTGGTGATTATGGAGGTGCCAGACAACTGTATTTTCCAGCAACGTATGTGGAAGAAGTGGAAAGGACTGGACCAAATCAAGAGGATGATGGGGTATTTTCGCTCTGTATAAAAAAATGCATGTTTTAAATTGAATTTAATATTTTTAGTCTGGCGATTCTGTTATTCAAGGTTCCCTAGATATGAAAGGAGCTGTAGTGGAACTTTTGCACAATCCAGAACGCACCGGTTTGGAATGGTTGATTAGGATTAATCCAGCAACGGCTTTAATGCCTTTTGATGTGGCTGTCCAATCTAGAGATTATGTATGAAAAATTTTAATGTTGATAGCTTTTATCACAGTTTTTTAAAGGCTTCTGAATGGTTATCTGCTATAAGAGAAGTTACCCAGAAGGTTACTCAACAAGAGATTCAACATAGGGAGATGGAACGAGCTTATCGAATAGCAAAAGAACTATCAAACATAATAATCTATTGCAGATCGATTTCTTTTAATATTGAAAGAGCTAAAAAGGGTTTTGTTTTTTACGAAATGTCTTCATTTCCGGAAACGAAAGCGGAAAAACTAATTTGCCAACTAGAACGGTCCTTTTTCTTAAAATACCATCAGGTAAGAGTGTTTTAGAATTGCCTGTATTTTTTATAAAACGATCTTTGGTTTAGTTTCAAATTTCAAGAGTATATCCTAATGGTTTGAGGATTGATTCATCCAATTATAACCCAATAAATATGTGGAATTGTGGATCACAAATGGTTGCCTTGAATTACCAAACAGGGGACAAACCTATGCAGTTAAACCAAGCCAAATTTCGAGATAATGGTGCTTGTGGTTATTTGTTAAAGCCAGAATTTATGAATAGGTGTGTTCAAAAGGTATTTTTTCACAAATCACAAATCCCAATTTTCTATTTTCTTTAGGGCTGAGTTTGATCCTTTTGATAAAAATAGTTTAATTGGAGTAGAACCTGTTATTGTAGGAATAAGAATTATTGCAGGACGACATTTATGCAGGTAATATTAAATTGCAACAATTCTTTTTTTGAATTTAATGGATTTTTGTTAGGTCAAGAAAAGGAATTGCAAGTCCTTTTGTGGAAGTTGAAATTATAGGAGCCTCATTCGATTCGGGTATTAAACACACAACAAGAAGAATAATGGATAATGGTTTCAATCCTAAATGGAGTGACGAGCTTTGTGAATTTACCATTTACAATCCGGACTTTGCCCTTTTGAGATTTGTAGTTATGAACGAGGACGTTTTTGGAGAGCCGAATTTCATTGGTCAAGCCACTTATCCAGTAAGTAATGAATTTTCTTATGGATATTTTTCAAAACATGGAATTTTAGCTATCGTGTATAAGAAAAGGATATCGTAGCGTTTGGCTTAAGAATGCTTATAGCGAAGATCTGGAACTAGCTTCTCTTTTAATTCATCTAAACGTAAAGACATTAACTGAAAGTAGGTAAAAATGATACATTTTTCAAAAATGAATATGATATGAATCTCAATTTGGATTCAATGCAAGAATAAAAAATGAAAATAACTTAATAAGATAACGGAATTTAACACCTATTTAAAGTTTAAGAACTGTGATTAAAAACGTGTCAAAGACATATCAACAATTGAAGCATTTATTTGTAGATTTTAGTGCTTAAAATTCCTAAAAATGCAGTTCCGTTACCAAGTTTTTTCTCTTAGAATAAAGTATGATCAATTATTTATATTTTGTTTAGTACTAAAAAGCTAGTTTTTATAGAAATTGTTGTGTTATCATAACAATATTTATTGTATCACGTTATAGAATCATTTGTTCATTATTTACAACCTTTTTCGTTATTACATTGCAATAAACAAGGTGTTTAATGAACAACAAAAATTCTTTTTAATTATAATATTTATTACATGTTATATATCATTATAATACTTAATGATTTGACTTCTGTTGATAGTTATCCATATTCATGTCTTGTTCATCATGTTCTTCATCGATATTTTTTTCTCCAAATAGTAAGATATTCATATCTAGAGGTCTCTTAAAATATTGTTCATATAAAATAAATTTTTCACCAGTCATTTTAACTTCGTATGTAGTATCTTGCCCGAATAATGGGGTTCCTTTAGCTGTTACGAGTAAGTTGCCAGTTGGTAAATGGAGTTTGTTCAAATTGCCTGGCAATGTTTTTAAAGTGTAAATAACATGGTTTCGTCGATTTGGTGAACGATATATTCTCACAGGAATTCTACTTAAAAGCATTTGACAAAGAATAAAAAATATTCCGAAAATTGTAGTGATTAATATGGTGTCCCTGTCATTATATGTAAAGCCTTTAAAGTCTAAACTTCCACCTTGAAATATTTGGCGATTTTTTTCAACATTTTCTTCTTTCTCTTGTATTGACTTGTAAACTATATACGCACCAACGGCACTGGCAGCAAAAAAGGCTATGTATTGATAACTCAGAAGTAAATTATCAAATGGGCATCTGTAAATCAAGTCATAAGAAACTGGTGGTTCATCTTTAACTCGTATTTCTCTGTTGCTGCGTCTTTTGAATATCCAAAAATAATTTCGTTTGAATATTTGATATTCTATTTGTTTAGGTTTGATAGAGGCTATACCGCAATTCTTGGTTAGAGTATGGTATTTTAATAATGGGCAATTGAATTGTCGAATAATGCTGCGTACACATAATGTTTTATTAGCGTGCAAAAACCACATTTTTAATAAAAATTCTTATTTTACCGCATAATATCTCAAATACCATTCCCTTTATTTTTAAGGTTAGTTATTATGTGATCTTTCAATAAATTGTACTAAATTTTGACAATAAACTATACTAAAGCTATGTAATTGTATATGATAATGGTGGACAAATGCGGCCATGGACCTATAAATAGGTCATGAATGCGGCCTATTGATTAGTTAAATACACTACCGGAAAAAAAATTCTTCACAGATGATTTTAATGTAATGAAAAAATAACGTATTTACATTTATAAAATTCTTAACATGTATTTAAAATATATTATATTATAATATTACCTAAACTAAATTGAGTTGGAATTTGAGTATGTTATGTGTATTTAACACTAAATATTAATGCCAATTGTAGTGCGCCCCCTTAAAATACATGACATGCCGGAGTGTGGCCTTCACGGGGGGAGTGCCCCCATACGTGCTGACCCCTGGTATATATGATCTACTATATTTGTTTATGTAATGATCAAGAACGGACTAACTCACAAAAATCAAATTTCAATTTCATCGCAGAATTTACACCATTATAATGGTATGTACAAATGTACTGTCAGCATGTTAAATTAACTGCTGCATAATTTTACTAGATTGGGCCAGTATAGTAATTTAAAAAATTAACATTTTTGCAGTTTCCATAATTAAAAAATTAAATTTATTTTGTGGCAATTCGTGAAATACGGAGTTAGTCCGTTCTCGTTCCCAAAACCTCATTTATTAAATAAAGGAACGAGTGCAAAATGTGATTAAATGGTATTTTTTAGAATGTAAGTTATGATATACTTAGAGCCGTATTAATAGTTGCACTTTGAAAGAACACTTATAGCGATTTCTACTGGTTGCACTTTTTGGCACTGAGTGTATTTCCTTCCTTTATTACTGAAGGTATCAGAGGTGGATGGAAACTGAGTGCCGAAAAGTGTAACCAGCGGAAATCGCTATTAAAGATATTTTAATAAAGTATTCCTGTCATTGTCAAAAATGAAAAACAGGCATGAAATAAATCAGACCATTAACATTAATATTAACATAACCATTGACATTACATTAACACTATTGTGACGGAACAGTTAGGGCCGTATTTATAGTCGTTCCTTAAGTCTTCCTCAGCACTCATATCTTCCTTGACCAATAAGGAGTGTTTGTTTGCATTGAATAGTCGTTCCTCATTGGTCAAGGAAGACATGAGTGCTGAGGAAGACTTAAGGAACGACTATAAATACGGCCCTTAGGCCCGTAATAGTATTTAATCCCAAACGAACACAATGTTGAAATGTACTACATTAAGTACATTTATAATACGAGAAGTTTTTCTTTGACACATGACAAATAACTGATAAAGTGAAAGATAAACGTCACATTTTTTCATTGCTATTTGGCTGATGCAATTTAGTATTTTATTTACCTATTTTCTTAAGTAATTGGTAAAAGTTTTGTTTGAAAACAGTTACTGTGAATATTTATATTAAAATGGCAGAAGAAGAAGATGTGAGTAAATAAATTTTTAATGTAATATCAGTAGTACTGAAGATTTAGGTTAGAATCTAGACATGCTTTCACAAACAGGCCCTAATTTTATTGCTTAAGCTTCAGTATTTCTTATATGTATTGCTTTAATTGCAAATTGGAATTTTGTAGATCTTTGATCCAATGCTTAAAAAGAAAAAGAAGAAGAAGAAGACTACATTTGATATTGATGCAGCATTAGCTGACGGTAAAAATGATCTTCTATTTCTTAAAAATGTTACACCTGTTTTATTGGTATTAATATTTAAATTAAAATCTGATATAGGCAATGATAATCCGGAAGGAACCACAAATGGCGGTGAAGAAATTGAAGCTCAAGGTGCTATGGGCGATGATGTCGATGAAAATTTAGATCTAAAAATACTGAGAAAGAAAAAAAAGAAGAAACCCTTTAGGTACAACGAACTCTTTTAAATCTTATTTTCATTAATTTTAAATTAAATTTAGTACTGATGATCTTGATGCTGCTTTGAATGAAGTAAAAGACGATATTGGGGGAGACGCCCCAAATCAGGATGATGAAATAATCGATGACGATTTTGATCTTGATTTTAATAAACTTAAAAAGAAGAAGAAAAGTAAAAAGCAAAATTTAGATGAAATTATTGCTGAAGTTGATGATAAAGCTGATGACAAGGAAAATGGTAAGTGTTGGTAGTTACGTATATGTTTAAAGCTATTATTG
>JABRWK010000037.1:410040-429733 GCA_013372445.1 Hypothenemus hampei | reverse complement strand
ATTTTCGAAAAATAATTTTAACAAGTTTCCACTATACTAATTCCATGTTCCATTAGTTTCTGAACAAAAAAAACTCATTGTCAGAAAATAGGATATTCCGTAGGTTTTTCTTCAATTTTACATATGTATTGATGAGTTCAAAAAGAAAATTTGACGTACTCTGCGTTCGACTGTTCCAAATAAATAATGTTTTGATTAAAAGTTGAATTCTTGTCTTTGAAACACTTTGATGATGATGATGATGATGATAGCTTTTATTATGTCGGTTTAATTTTTAATTTAACGTGCTCTAATTCAGCCACGTTCAATGCACATTTAGCTTTCATTGCTGCCGAACTGAAACGCAATCACCAAATGCAGATAAGTGAAATTAAATTGAAGAAAATTAATGTTGATTACATGTTCGAGGGCATACAGAGAGGTTTGCCCCCATTAAAATTGTCGGTTTTTCAATTTAATATTAGAAAATACCCGTTAGTGAAAATGGAAAAATAATAATCACGCTTTCTATTGATACGTGTCTTTCTTTCTGTCAATGTTTATGTTTGTTTATACGCGTAAAAATTAGGGCAACTAAATGTTTATGTTTTCTTTTTTAATGTTTATCAGAAAAACTATGACTTTTAATTTAATTGGAATACCTTCAAAAAGTACTTTGTTTTATGACTAATAACATTAACTGGGACACTCGATTGAAATTTTACGGGGGCACCATTTAATATTCAAAATGCAAATGACTATGGATAATGAACGAGCTACTCTTTTCGCAAGTTTCAAGGTCCATTAACATCCATTAACATGTATTACATGACTCAATTGCTCATAATAATTTTCTATTAAGTGACGTGTTGTTTTATAGAGCTCCCACCTCTAAGGTTCAAATTAGAGAACAGCAAGCGAAATAGGGGAGCATTGCAAGAAATGGAAAATATACTACATGTAGTAGATGTATGCTATTGTTTGGGAAATATTTAGAGCACTCTACTAATTTCCATGAAAGAGATTTTAAAATGAAAAATTTATAATATCGTTCTGTATCTTAAGAACAATGATCAGGAAAATGACAATACACCCTGTATATTATTTAAGGACCAGAATTTTCGGTCGGTATCAGTTTATTATCAATTAACAGGCAGCTTTATTATTAGCACGAATATAAATTTAGGTCTCGGACTGGAAGCTTTAATAATCCGAGGTACGATTACAATGCAGGTTCATTGAATTTGTTATCGTTCTTGTTTTTTCTCTTTTATTTTCTTCTTGGACGCTATTCCGAGTGCGTTTACATTTGTATCACTTAATATCCCTGTTCAGTTTGAACTATTTAAAAGTGAAATTTTGTCTAATGTACTTTACACTAATTGCAATTATTATCGTTCCGTCCTAGCAATGTAATATATTATTTTCTATTTCCGTATAAAAATTGACGTTTCTACCTAAAATAATTGACAATCAAAAACACTTGTTTTTTCACAGTGAACTTCAATTTAAAAAATATTTCTCGTAACTAGTCAGAACTCTACAAAATAGATAAAAATAGATAAAAGTTAATTTTTTTTACAATAGCTTCGTTATTACATTTTATTATTGCATTGTTTACAATCTATGTCAAGAGCAGTAATTTGTATAATCTTAGAAAACAGTAATTTTAATAGAAGTTGCTACTACTAAGACAAAAAGCCTTGATATTCACGAATGCAATAACCGAGCAAGAAATAAATTTTGTTTTATTTTTATTGCAGAGAATGTTCCAAAGTTTAGCGAACTACCTCCTTGGCACTACAACTTCTAATACTGGCTCAGCTGGAGGGGTCGATGACAACAACAGTAGCAATAGGGTGAGTAAAAAATGAAATTTTCTCTTGTTGTTTTTAATTAAAATAGAAACTAATATTAGGTGGCGCTTCGTACGACTGACCATGACGATGGATGGACAATGGTGGACCGGGACTCGGAAGGAAATTCAGACGCTTACTCGTCCGAGGAGGAGGACCACGTAAGTGGTCTCGAGCGAGTGCGACTGAATCGCACCGATTCGGATGATTCGCTCACCCACGTTCATGTCCATGACATGGAGGAGAGCTGGTTTGTAACTCCGCCTCCATGTTTTAGTTCCCAAACTGGTAAGAAATAGAATGTTCTTAATCAATTCTTTCAAAATAATTGCTTTTATTTTCAGGACCTGTTCAGTTACGAACATCTCCTTTGGAAAATTTGCTGATTGAACATCCATCGATGAGCGTGTACCAAAGAACTGGCAATCGTCATCCGAGATTTGGTTCGCCTTCGCCTTCGGCCGTCCGTCTTCCGGACGAGTTGGAGGACGAAGAAGAAATCATGGCGGACAGTGTCCAGGTGGACGCTGAACCCATGGTGGTTATTCGGATTCAACGCAATCCACCTCATCGATCCATTCCTGCAGTAGCTTTAAATGAGATGCAGGTGGCCAGACATCGTCAGGCGCAAAAAGTAGGTTAACTTTTTTAGTTTCAATAGAGTTCCATAGTATAATTTCTAGGTGCAAACGAAGAAGCTAGCCCAAGAAACCGCACGTAGTTACCAAAAACGTGCAAACAAGGCTCGTGAAGTGAACGGTCGAAACTACAACGCTCGTCGCAAAGAACGTTGCCAAGGCTCGAACCGTTCTTATGCTAGCAATAACCGCAAATGTTAAAAACTTGATCTCAAAAAAAGGATAAGGCAAAATTGGACAGAGATAATTGAATGTGAAATAGAACAGATAATTTTTAGAATTTCCTCTTTAGTTTAAGTTTGACAACTAGCAGTTGGGCACTAATAGAGTTTCCTTAAATGTGTGGAAACGTTATTTGTGCAAAAATGATCCGCAACATTCAAAAGTTGTTATAACTGAGTTGAGAACTTGTTACTAGAGTAATTCTCAACTCAGTTATAGAAGATACGCAATTATCCCTGAAAAAAATTATGTCTGCGCAATTTACAGGGTGTTTCTTAATGACGTGTCGATATTTCACTAAATGATTCGCTATTTCATTCTAAAAAGAAATGAAAAAAAAATCTTGTAAACATGGTATCCAAATTGTTTACTGAATGAATTACAGAATATCAAAATTTGAAAAATGTTTTCGTTTATTTAATTTAATTCTTATATTTTTTAAGGTAAACAGTCCTTATAATAATTTGACATAATCTACAGGATTTTGTAATTTTTTGAGATACTAATAATAGTGTACCTCTCCACCCCCAACTTTAACCCTCCAGCGGGCGCGTTTTACGGTGTTCATTTTAAATATGCAGGCGTTGGCGTATTTCATGCGCCAACGCACCCGTCGAAGGGTTAAGAGTGAAACCATTTTAAGTTGAAAATAATTTGACAACGGTACCAGATACCAAAAAAATAAATGTAAATATTTTTGAAAAAATGCAAAAAATAAGATACTGAATGTCACTGGCGCAATAGAAATAAGTTTGAATGACTTAAACCATTAATAACCCAAACAATTATAACATCGTGTAAATTATGTCAAAATTGTTATAAGACCTGGAGACTGAAATTGTTATTATATCGCATGCGGAATTACTTTAAGAAAAAGTAGGAAATAAATGAAAAAACGAAAAAATTTTAAAATTTGAACAGTTTTTATACATCCACTAAACCATTTAAGACCTAATATTAAAAAAAAATTTCTCTTTAGAACCAAACAGAGAACCCACCTGACGAAATATTGGCAGATCATTATGAAATACATTGTATGTATGTATAGAGAGCTTCTTGAGAATATTGCTTCAGATATTCCACGTGTTTTTGTTTTGGTATGAGTTCCATTTCCTTTGTGGCGCGCGGGAATATTGATTAAAAAACCCAGCGCCAAATCTCTCTTGGAAATGATCTGAAGTAATGGCCTTTAGTATGTAAGTAAATATTTAAAAATTATTAAAAAAATTATAATATATTAAACAACACCGTAGTGTGTTCATTAAATCAATATTAAAAAAAAATGAATTGCACCTGTCGCTTTAGTATTAAGAATTATTACATTCGAATGTTGCGGATACCTTTTTATTTTTTAATTCATATTTATTGGATTCACATCGTTATACGGCCCCTTTTTTATACGATGGACCGTACTAATTCAAATAAAACCTAATAATAAAAAAAACACCTTGGAAAGGGCGCTTATAACCAAGACGTTTAACACGAAGTTTGACCAATAATTTTGTCCCGATATTTTAAATTACATATATATATTTTTTTGTTTTGTATATTGAAAGTCACATTTTGCATTATTACATGTAATTTTTGGGCATTGAATGTACGAATATATTTCGGTCAGTTTTTCTTTTAAGTAATTGTGGTCATAATATTTTATGTAAAATTCTTTAATGTAAATAAGATCTAATTGTAAAATACGAGTATTTAGTTGCAAAAGAGAGAATTATTAATTGTTTTTTTTTTCGTTTTCTTCCCTTGTGGTTTAATGTTAAAAAATTTCTGAAAATATCTTTTACTTTAATTTAGTAACGTAAATATGTATAAAATAAGAAAACACTAACAATTAATCTAAGCGCGTAAGTGTAATACGGTAGCAGTAAAAACAATTTTAGCGTAACTAAGGAAAAAACAAAAAAAAAAATTACATGAAGTCGTCATCAGAGCAATCTGTGATAAAAATATTTTTTTCTAGACCTAAAAGGGTAAAAGGTATTTTCAAGTCGCTTTCTAAACGTACTTTTTATGTTGCCATTGTCTATATTAACACCTTCATAAGACAACCATCACTTCGATTTACATTTAACACTAGGTACATGTATTTTAGATTAAGAGGAGGAATCGTCTAAATCCATGCCTAAAACATAGACCTTCTCAATGATAAATCTGTACAACATACGCGCATTATAAAACGCGCTGTTGTTCGATTATAATTTTATTAAAAATTTTCCAGAAATTCTTAACAATTTTGTTAATCGGGTAATGGAATGTCTTTCTTAAAATTATATACCAGAATTGTTGTTTGGATACGAATTTAATAATAGCCGATTTATTAAAATAGCAGCCATCCATAGGAAAAAAAGTACAAAAAAGAAAATATTGAAAGAACGACTGGTACTATTATGAATTTTTTGAGCTTAAATGAGTTGTAACGAGCTAAAGTAGTAGAATTAACTAACACTCATACCCTATAAACTATTTTTTATTAAAGAAAAGTAGTATTGATCTACTAATAGTAAACGAGTTCCCATTAAATCATCTGTAAATAGTGTATTAAAAAAAAAAAAACAAAAATAGCACCGACGTGTCTAGTTCTTTTTTTAATTGTAATGCCAAGCATAATAGAGCTCTTGACCAGTGCCTATTAGGCTTGGAGACTTGAAAATTTTTAGTTTTTCAAATGTAATGAGAGTAAACACGCTTTTTTCACACATACTTCTAATGTGAAAAAATTCTAAAATATCTTGTTGACACCAAATAATTTTTAGGTGATTCCTATTAACATAGCGGGAATCCGCGTGAATTCCTTGTTGCTTCTGATATAAAAAAAAATTAAATGTGAATACGAGAAAAACTGTATGACGCACGAATAGATGTTAGTGGTTGTTTATATTTTCCAAAAATAAAAATGTTCACGCCCCAACTGTTGTGTTAAATGAGAATGTGAGTTTTTTCTGTTCGACCATTCAAGCGTAAATGGATTTGTTTTTTAAACAAAAATTTTGTATGTAACTTTTATGGTTACATATATGCCTCCCTCTCACTCTGTATTTTGTGACGTATTTAAAGTTAATGAATAGAATGAAACTGAGAAAATGTCATAAAAAATTTAAAAAAATAAAAAAGTACTTATGTTAGCGAAATTTGTTTTATTTATAATCCATACGGCTCTGGTCAAAATAAGACAAAAATAGTCAGTGCAAAGGTCACTGTGATAACCATACGAATAAAATATAACCCACCATTTCAACTACCTGGTAACTTACCTAAATATGCAAAGATTCCGGCAATTATTTAACAAAAAGTGTTCGATAATCGGTATGGTTCACGTTAAATCACTACCAGGTAACGCTTATTTATCTTATTTTTTGTAATTTTTCAATCAAATGCGACAAAACCTGTACTTTGCACTGCATGATAATGTACTAAACACTACGAGGGGACGAGATTTCTATTAGTAATCGAAGAACAATTACGAGGGTTAAACTAAAAGTATTTTTTAATTTTTAGGTACTCCATTATTTACCAATGACATTGAGAAAATTGTTATTGAGGCGTGTAGGGATACTGAAATTTATTTGAATCATAATTTGGTAAATACTGTTTTAAAAAATAATTTAAAATTATTGTAAATGGAATTGGGAACGTAGTTTTTGATATTGAAAAATGCAGTTGTTAGTTCCTCAATTTTGCAAACATTTTACGAGGATTATCATTCATTTAATTTCGTCAAACCTAAAGACGTCTTATGCAAAATTAGATTATAACATAATTTATAGAGTAAAATCCAATTTTATTATGTAAAGGGTGTAGGTAAAAGAACAATCCTGTGTAAACTTCCTACAGTAACCATTATTTCTATTTATAGTGGAAACCCTAAATAACCTCATATTAACATTAATGAATTCAAATTAGGATGGGATATTAGTCGAAAACATGCACGATGTCCCTTATGTGCAATCCAGACATTTCGATCCAGAGATAACAGCAACCATGTCAAGAATATGTACAGAAATTCGAAAAATCGTTCCTAAAGTCATTCCTTGTGGAGTTCAGGTTTAAATTCCATACATATCATGAATAAAAATACGCTTCAAATACCATTTTAGGTATTATCTTGTGGAAATAAAGAGGCTCTAGCTATCGCTAAGGCATGCAATTTTAATTTTATTCGAGCGGAAGGTTTCGTGTTTAGTCATATAGGTGACGAGGGTTTCACAGACGCAAATGCGGGTTCGTTATTAAGATATCGAAGGAATATTGAAGCAGAAGACGTCTTGGTGTTGGCTGATATTAAGAAGAAACACAGGTTATTCAAAATAAACTCTCTAAAATATTATAAATCAATGTTTACTTATAGTTCTCACTCTATTACCAGTGATGTTTCTTTAATGGAAACTGCAAAGGCAGCAGAATTTTTTCTAGCTGATGGTGTGGTTCTCACTGGAATCTCAACTGGAGAACCAGCTAAACCGGACGAATTAATGGAATTGAAAAACATTTCTTTACCCATTTTAGTGGGCTCTGGAGTAACTTTAGGGAATTTTCGCGATTACCTACAGGCGGATGCTCTTATTATTGGATCGTATTTCAAAGCCGGAGGTTTGTGGAGTAATGGAATTGATAAATACAGGGTGGAACAGTTTATGAATGAGTTTAAAAGAACTGTGAAATAGGTCATGTTTGTTTATTTATCAAAATAAAAAATGATAAATATATATATTAAATTGTACTTAATATATATACCTAATAAGGAATTAAAAAAATCTCACATAAATACTATTCTTCGCCTCTGAATCCAAGAAATCCTTTAATGCTAGATCCAAAATTTTTGAAGAAGTTGCTGATTTTACTAACATTTTGCTCGTCAGGAGATTTTCGTCCAAAAACAAATATTTCAGATTGGTCATTCTTTAATTCATTTTTTGTTTTTTCACTTTGAAGATCTAAAAAAACAATCGTTTAATTATTATCATTATATCGATGTCATTTATAATATTCAAATTTGAGTACTTAAAGTGATTTTCGTTTTATCACCTTTACAAGAAAAGTCATTCGTATTCATTAATGGAAATCCATTTAATCTAATCGTTTCAGGATTACTTTCAAGCTTTATTGGAGTAGAATTGCAGGCGGAATGAATGGACTTTCTGGCAGAGATCCTTTTATTGACAGATTTTGTTATTGTTGATGCATTTTCCTGAATTGCCTTTACATGTTCAAAAAAAAGTTATTTTATTAAAGGAATATAATCATTATTACAATACCATTTTTCGCTTTTTTAAGGGATGTCCAGGACTGACTCCAACTTCATGATATTCGCTTAAATCNAAACACTTATTTTTGTGAACGGACTCCGTCAACAAACGAAATACTTTTGACGTCACACGCGTTCCTTCTTTCTCAAAGTAAAGTTGAAAAATAAATATTTTGGGCGCGAAAAATTTAATGTTATATTCGGAGACAGTTTCTCATATATTGCAAATATACAGGATGTGAATTGATTTTTATTTTCTTCATTAAACTATGTCACATTAGTAAACCTAATGTAACGAAGAATTTTATAGTATTTAAAAATTTGGAACGAATTGGAAATCTAGATTTTCCAATAGGTGGGCACCTCATTAACCCGACCTAAAGTCATTAGCTAATTCAATTTAGGGCCATTTTTTGAAAACTTGTTTACAAAAAAAATTATCGAAAAATAATTTTAACAAGTTTTCCACTATACTAATTCCATGTTTCCATTAGTTTCTGAACAAAAAAAACTCATTGTCAGAAAATAGGATATTCCGTAGGTTTTTCTTCAATTTTACATATGTATTGATGAGTTCAAAAAGAAAATTTGACGTACTCTGCGTTCGACTGTTCCAAATAAATAATGTTTTGATTAAAAGTTGAATTCTTGTCTTTGAAACACTTTGATGATGATGATGATGATGATAGCTTTTATTATGTCGGTTTAATTTTTAATTTAACGTGCTCTAATTCAGCCACGTTCAATGCACATTTAGCTTTCATTGCTGCCGAACTGAAACGCAATCACCAAATGCAGATAAGTGAAATTAAATTGAAGAAAATTAATGTTGATTACATGTTCGAGGGCATACAGAGAGGTTTGCCCCCATTAAAATTGTCGGTTTTTCAATTTAATATTAGAAAATACCCGTTAGTGAAAATGGAAAAATAATAATCACGCTTTCTATTGATACGTGTCTTTCTTTCTGTCAATGTTTATGTTTGTTTATACGCGTAAAAATTAGGGCAACTAAATGTTTATGTTTTCTTTTTTAATGTTTATCAGAAAAACTATGACTTTTAATTTAATTGGAATACCTTCAAAAAGTACTTTGTTTTATGACTAATAACATTAACTGGGACACTCGATTGAAATTTTACGGGGGCACCATTTAATATTCAAAATGCAAATGACTATGGATAATGAACGAGCTACTCTTTTCGCAAGTTTCAAGGTCCATTAACATCCATTAACATGTATTACATGACTCAATTGCTCATAATAATTTTCTATTAAGTGACGTGTTGTTTTATAGAGCTCCCACCTCTAAGGTTCAAATTAGAGAACAGCAAGCGAAATAGGGGAGCATTGCAAGAAATGGAAAATATACTACATGTAGTAGATGTATGCTATTGTTTGGGAAATATTTAGAGCACTCTACTAATTTCCATGAAAGAGATTTTAAAATGAAAAATTTATAATATCGTTCTGTATCTTAAGAACAATGATCAGGAAAATGACAATACACCCTGTATATTATTTAAGGACCAGAATTTTCGGTCGGTATCAGTTTATTATCAATTAACAGGCAGCTTTATTATTAGCACGAATATAAATTTAGGTCTCGGACTGGAAGCTTTAATAATCCGAGGTACGATTACAATGCAGGTTCATTGAATTTGTTATCGTTCTTGTTTTTTCTCTTTTATTTTCTTCTTGGACGCTATTCCGAGTGCGTTTACATTTGTATCACTTAATATCCCTGTTCAGTTTGAACTATTTAAAAGTGAAATTTTGTCTAATGTACTTTACACTAATTGCAATTATTATCGTTCCGTCCTAGCAATGTAATATATTATTTTCTATTTCCGTATAAAAATTGACGTTTCTACCTAAAAATAATTGACAATCAAAAAACACTTGTTTTTTTCACAGTGAACTTCAATTTAAAAAATATTTCTCGTAACTAGTCAGAACTCTACAAAATAGATAAAAATAGATAAAAGTTAATTTTTTTTACAATAGCTTCGTTATTACATTTTATTATTGCATTGTTTACAATCTATGTCAAGAGCAGTAATTTGTATAATCTTAGAAAACAGTAATTTTAATAGAAGTTGCTACTACTAAGACAAAAAGCCTTGATATTCACGAATGCAATAACCGAGCAAGAAATAAATTTTGTTTTATTTTTATTGCAGAGAATGTTCCAAAGTTTAGCGAACTACCTCCTTGGCACTACAACTTCTAATACTGGCTCAGCTGGAGGGGTCGATGACAACAACAGTAGCAATAGGGTGAGTAAAAAATGAAATTTTCTCTTGTTGTTTTTAATTAAAATAGAAACTAATATTAGGTGGCGCTTCGTACGACTGACCATGACGATGGATGGACAATGGTGGACCGGGACTCGGAAGGAAATTCAGACGCTTACTCGTCCGAGGAGGAGGACCACGTAAGTGGTCTCGAGCGAGTGCGACTGAATCGCACCGATTCGGATGATTCGCTCACCCACGTTCATGTCCATGACATGGAGGAGAGCTGGTTTGTAACTCCGCCTCCATGTTTTAGTTCCCAAACTGGTAAGAAATAGAATGTTCTTAATCAATTCTTTCAAAATAATTGCTTTTATTTTCAGGACCTGTTCAGTTACGAACATCTCCTTTGGAAAATTTGCTGATTGAACATCCATCGATGAGCGTGTACCAAAGAACTGGCAATCGTCATCCGAGATTTGGTTCGCCTTCGCCTTCGGCCGTCCGTCTTCCGGACGAGTTGGAGGACGAAGAAGAAATCATGGCGGACAGTGTCCAGGTGGACGCTGAACCCATGGTGGTTATTCGGATTCAACGCAATCCACCTCATCGATCCATTCCTGCAGTAGCTTTAAATGAGATGCAGGTGGCCAGACATCGTCAGGCGCAAAAAGTAGGTTAACTTTTTTAGTTTCAATAGAGTTCCATAGTATAATTTCTAGGTGCAAACGAAGAAGCTAGCCCAAGAAACCGCACGTAGTTACCAAAAACGTGCAAACAAGGCTCGTGAAGTGAACGGTCGAAACTACAACGCTCGTCGCAAAGAACGTTGCCAAGGCTCGAACCGTTCTTATGCTAGCAATAACCGCAAATGTTAAAAACTTGATCTCAAAAAAAGGATAAGGCAAAATTGGACAGAGATAATTGAATGTGAAATAGAACAGATAATTTTTAGAATTTCCTCTTTAGTTTAAGTTTGACAACTAGCAGTTGGGCACTAATAGAGTTTCCTTAAATGTGTGGAAACGTTATTTGTGCAAAAATGATCCGCAACATTCAAAAGTTGTTATAACTGAGTTGAGAACTTGTTACTAGAGTAATTCTCAACTCAGTTATAGAAGATACGCAATTATCCCTGAAAAAAATTATGTCTGCGCAATTTACAGGGTGTTTCTTAATGACGTGTCGATATTTCACTAAATGATTCGCTATTTCATTCTAAAAAGAAATGAAAAAAAAAATCTTGTAAACATGGTATCCAAATTGTTTACTGAATGAATTACAGAATATCAAAATTTGAAAAATGTTTTCGTTTATTTAATTTAATTCTTATATTTTTTAAGGTAAACAGTCCTTATAATAATTTGACATAATCTACAGGATTTTGTAATTTTTTGAGATACTAATAATAGTGTACCTCTCCACCCCCAACTTTAACCCTCCAGCGGGCGCGTTTTACGGTGTTCATTTTAAATATGCAGGCGTTGGCGTATTTCATGCGCCAACGCACCCGTCGAAGGGTTAAGAGTGAAACCATTTTAAGTTGAAAATAATTTGACAACGGTACCAGATACCAAAAAAATAAATGTAAATATTTTTGAAAAAATGCAAAAAATAAGATACTGAATGTCACTGGCGCAATAGAAATAAGTTTGAATGACTTAAACCATTAATAACCCAAACAATTATAACATCGTGTAAATTATGTCAAAATTGTTATAAGACCTGGAGACTGAAATTGTTATTATATCGCATGCGGAATTACTTTAAGAAAAAGTAGGAAATAAATGAAAAAAACGAAAAAAATTTTAAAATTTGAACAGTTTTTATACATCCACTAAACCATTTAAGACCTAATATTAAAAAAAAATTTCTCTTTAGAACCAAACAGAGAACCCACCTGACGAAATATTGGCAGATCATTATGAAATACATTGTATGTATGTATAGAGAGCTTCTTGAGAATATTGCTTCAGATATTCCACGTGTTTTTGTTTTGGTATGAGTTCCATTTCCTTTGTGGCGCGCGGGAATATTGATTAAAAAACCCAGCGCCAAATCTCTCTTGGAAATGATCTGAAGTAATGGCCTTTAGTATGTAAGTAAATATTTAAAAATTATTAAAAAAAATTATAATATATTAAACAACACCGTAGTGTGTTCATTAAATCAATATTAAAAAAAAAATGAATTGCACCTGTCGCTTTAGTATTAAGAATTATTACATTCGAATGTTGCGGATACCTTTTTATTTTTTAATTCATATTTATTGGATTCACATCGTTATACGGCCCCTTTTTTATACGATGGACCGTACTAATTCAAATAAAACCTAATAATAAAAAAAAACACCTTGGAAAGGGCGCTTATAACCAAGACGTTTAACACGAAGTTTGACCAATAATTTTGTCCCGATATTTTAAATTACATATATATATTTTTTTTGTTTTGTATATTGAAAGTCACATTTTGCATTATTACATGTAATTTTTGGGCATTGAATGTACGAATATATTTCGGTCAGTTTTTCTTTTAAGTAATTGTGGTCATAATATTTTATGTAAAATTCTTTAATGTAAATAAGATCTAATTGTAAAATACGAGTATTTAGTTGCAAAAGAGAGAATTATTAATTGTTTTTTTTTTCGTTTTCTTCCCTTGTGGTTTAATGTTAAAAAATTTCTGAAAATATCTTTTACTTTAATTTAGTAACGTAAATATGTATAAAATAAGAAAACACTAACAATTAATCTAAGCGCGTAAGTGTAATACGGTAGCAGTAAAAACAATTTTAGCGTAACTAAGGAAAAAAACAAAAAAAAAAAATTACATGAAGTCGTCATCAGAGCAATCTGTGATAAAAATATTTTTTTCTAGACCTAAAAGGGTAAAAGGTATTTTCAAGTCGCTTTCTAAACGTACTTTTTATGTTGCCATTGTCTATATTAACACCTTCATAAGACAACCATCACTTCGATTTACATTTAACACTAGGTACATGTATTTTAGATTAAGAGGAGGAATCGTCTAAATCCATGCCTAAAACATAGACCTTCTCAATGATAAATCTGTACAACATACGCGCATTATAAAACGCGCTGTTGTTCGATTATAATTTTATTAAAAATTTTCCAGAAATTCTTAACAATTTTGTTAATCGGGTAATGGAATGTCTTTCTTAAAATTATATACCAGAATTGTTGTTTGGATACGAATTTAATAATAGCCGATTTATTAAAATAGCAGCCATCCATAGGAAAAAAAGTACAAAAAAGAAAATATTGAAAGAACGACTGGTACTATTATGAATTTTTTGAGCTTAAATGAGTTGTAACGAGCTAAAGTAGTAGAATTAACTAACACTCATACCCTATAAACTATTTTTTATTAAAGAAAAGTAGTATTGATCTACTAATAGTAAACGAGTTCCCATTAAATCATCTGTAAATAGTGTATTAAAAAAAAAAAAAACAAAAAATAGCACCGACGTGTCTAGTTCTTTTTTTAATTGTAATGCCAAGCATAATAGAGCTCTTGACCAGTGCCTATTAGGCTTGGAGACTTGAAAATTTTTAGTTTTTCAAATGTAATGAGAGTAAACACGCTTTTTTCACACATACTTCTAATGTGAAAAAATTCTAAAATATCTTGTTGACACCAAATAATTTTTAGGTGATTCCTATTAACATAGCGGGAATCCGCGTGAATTCCTTGTTGCTTCTGATATAAAAAAAAATTAAATGTGAATACGAGAAAAACTGTATGACGCACGAATAGATGTTAGTGGTTGTTTATATTTTCCAAAAATAAAAATGTTCACGCCCCAACTGTTGTGTTAAATGAGAATGTGAGTTTTTTCTGTTCGACCATTCAAGCGTAAATGGATTTGTTTTTTAAACAAAAATTTTGTATGTAACTTTTATGGTTACATATATGCCTCCCTCTCACTCTGTATTTTGTGACGTATTTAAAGTTAATGAATAGAATGAAACTGAGAAAATGTCATAAAAAATTTAAAAAAAATAAAAAAGTACTTATGTTAGCGAAATTTGTTTTATTTATAATCCATACGGCTCTGGTCAAAATAAGACAAAAATAGTCAGTGCAAAGGTCACTGTGATAACCATACGAATAAAATATAACCCACCATTTCAACTACCTGGTAACTTACCTAAATATGCAAAGATTCCGGCAATTATTTAACAAAAAGTGTTCGATAATCGGTATGGTTCACGTTAAATCACTACCAGGTAACGCTTATTTATCTTATTTTTTGTAATTTTTCAATCAAATGCGACAAAACCTGTACTTTGCACTGCATGATAATGTACTAAACACTACGAGGGGACGAGATTTCTATTAGTAATCGAAGAACAATTACGAGGGTTAAACTAAAAGTATTTTTTAATTTTTAGGTACTCCATTATTTACCAATGACATTGAGAAAATTGTTATTGAGGCGTGTAGGGATACTGAAATTTATTTGAATCATAATTTGGTAAATACTGTTTTAAAAAATAATTTAAAATTATTGTAAATGGAATTGGGAACGTAGTTTTTGATATTGAAAAATGCAGTTGTTAGTTCCTCAATTTTGCAAACATTTTACGAGGATTATCATTCATTTAATTTCGTCAAACCTAAAGACGTCTTATGCAAAATTAGATTATAACATAATTTATAGAGTAAAATCCAATTTTATTATGTAAAGGGTGTAGGTAAAAGAACAATCCTGTGTAAACTTCCTACAGTAACCATTATTTCTATTTATAGTGGAAACCCTAAATAACCTCATATTAACATTAATGAATTCAAATTAGGATGGGATATTAGTCGAAAACATGCACGATGTCCCTTATGTGCAATCCAGACATTTCGATCCAGAGATAACAGCAACCATGTCAAGAATATGTACAGAAATTCGAAAAATCGTTCCTAAAGTCATTCCTTGTGGAGTTCAGGTTTAAATTCCATACATATCATGAATAAAAATACGCTTCAAATACCATTTTAGGTATTATCTTGTGGAAATAAAGAGGCTCTAGCTATCGCTAAGGCATGCAATTTTAATTTTATTCGAGCGGAAGGTTTCGTGTTTAGTCATATAGGTGACGAGGGTTTCACAGACGCAAATGCGGGTTCGTTATTAAGATATCGAAGGAATATTGAAGCAGAAGACGTCTTGGTGTTGGCTGATATTAAGAAGAAACACAGGTTATTCAAAATAAACTCTCTAAAATATTATAAATCAATGTTTACTTATAGTTCTCACTCTATTACCAGTGATGTTTCTTTAATGGAAACTGCAAAGGCAGCAGAATTTTTTCTAGCTGATGGTGTGGTTCTCACTGGAATCTCAACTGGAGAACCAGCTAAACCGGACGAATTAATGGAATTGAAAAACATTTCTTTACCCATTTTAGTGGGCTCTGGAGTAACTTTAGGGAATTTTCGCGATTACCTACAGGCGGATGCTCTTATTATTGGATCGTATTTCAAAGCCGGAGGTTTGTGGAGTAATGGAATTGATAAATACAGGGTGGAACAGTTTATGAATGAGTTTAAAAGAACTGTGAAATAGGTCATGTTTGTTTATTTATCAAAATAAAAAAATGATAAATATATATATTAAATTGTACTTAATATATATACCTAATAAGGAATTAAAAAAAAAAATCTCACATAAATACTATTCTTCGCCTCTGAATCCAAGAAATCCTTTAATGCTAGATCCAAAATTTTTGAAGAAGTTGCTGATTTTACTAACATTTTGCTCGTCAGGAGATTTTCGTCCAAAAACAAATATTTCAGATTGGTCATTCTTTAATTCATTTTTTGTTTTTCACTTTGAAGATCTAAAAAAACAATCGTTTAATTATTATCATTATATCGATGTCATTTATAATATTCAAATTTGAGTACTTAAAGTGATTTTCGTTTTATCACCTTTACAAGAAAAGTCATTCGTATTCATTAATGGAAATCCATTTAATCTAATCGTTTCAGGATTACTTTCAAGCTTTATTGGAGTAGAATTGCAGGCGGAATGAATGGACTTTCTGGCAGAGATCCTTTTATTGACAGATTTTGTTATTGTTGATGCATTTTCCTGAATTGCCTTTACATGTTCAAAAAAAAGTTATTTTATTAAAGGAATATAATCATTATTACAATACCATTTTTCGCTTTTTTAAGGGATGTCCAGGACTGACTCCAACTTCATGATATTCGCTTAAATCCTTCCTTTTCACAGGTCGCCTATTGGAACTTTCTTTCCTTAAAGTTTTTCTACATAAAAGTCTTCAGTAGTATTAAAAATTCGTTAATTCTAACTTATACCTGTCCTCCAAATACTCTTGTATCGCTTGTTTAATGATTTTTATCCATTCAAGCATTTCACTGAATTTTTCATGATACAGAATCAGTTCTTCGTCTTGGCAGTTAATTTTTAGACATCCTTTATCTAAAATCTATAACATGGTATGTAGTAAAAACCAATCAAAAGGAATTAGCGTTACTTCGGTTAAAATGCACTTATTTAATGGTAGGATACAATTTATTTTTAAAGATCCCACTGACAATTCTTCTCTTCTCATTTTATTCAATATCAATAAATCATTCATTAAGACTACATAGAATTTCTCACTGTGTCCAGTTCGTTTCGAGCCCATTTTATGTAGAACACCCTCTTTTTTTAATTTTCTACCTAAAAAATGTACAATTTTTCAATAATTGTATGTATAAAAAATAGACCTATGCCTCTACAAGAAGTTGAATGCTACACAACTTAAAATATAACTTTATCATAAAACATTTAAATATGCACTAGATTACCTGGAACAATTAAATTTATTTCACCACTTCTTAAATATCTTTGTATCTCCAATAATCTTTGACTGTTTTCTTGTTCTTCAACAATTTTATTGATATGTAAAGCTGCTTCATTAATTTTTTGTATACAATCTTCAAAAAAAATTAAATAAATGTTTACACAGTTTTACTTTACTTTCCTATATTTTTGAAAGTTTTTACCTTTTAGAAGTTCATAATTGAAATCTTCAGACGTAGTGAATTCAGAAAGTTGATTTAAAAGTAACTTGTAACGTGGAACTCTTTGAATTGGAGTAATTAACAAGGCAGATAGCTTATTTTGGACTTCAGGTCGGGTTTCCTGGTTTTCAACAAATTTGGCAAATCCTGGATTGCAACTTCTAGCATTCTTAAAAGATTTAAATCACTCAAAACAAATATAGGTAAGCGTCACATAACATACTTGCAGTATTTTAATGGTTTTCCTAAAATCTGAAGCATAAACTGAGTACAGTTTTAAAAACGGGGCAATTTTTGAAAAAGCATTGGCCATATTATCAAATCCTTTATCCAATTCTTCCAGTAACTGTTTATTAATACTATAAATAGTGTTAATATTACCAAAGAGAATCTCATATTCATCTGCTTTTAGCAGCTTTTTTTCCTGAATTGGCTTCATGAAAAACTCAATAATAGTTTCAAGTTGCTTCACATATTTTATTTCACTATTGACGATTTCTAAAAGAATGTTTTCCCTTTTGTAATTTCTGGATTCCATTTCTGTGTTCACCTTCATTTCGTCCAGACATTCAAACACTCTTTTCCTAGTTTTCGATGTTAAAATGTTTCGTTCATTGATTACTTTTTTCAATTCAACGGCAAGTTCTAAACTGGCTTTTGGGGTGCTGGCTTCGTAATAGTGATTACTTTGCTTTGTTGATGAACCTTTCCCATGTTTTTGACCACTATACTGAGTTATATCTCTAGGAGTTAAACGTGTTAGACTTACTAATAATTCTTTGTTAGCACTTTGTGGCGTCTTCATTTTTGTTCTTTAAATTAAGATTTGTTTTAAGTTAAAACAAATCTTATATATACTTTACTTAAACTACTTAAAGTTTACAAACAGTAATTTTGGAGGTAAAGAAAACGTCACAACTGTCAAACGAATATGTCAATAGTGTCATTGGTGTGGCGTTTTTCATACAATAGAAGCTGCTTTCGTTTGCTCTAGAGTCTAGAGCTCTAAGGGCTGCGAGATTTCAGATTCCACTAGACTTGTGAATGAGAAGCATGCTATTGGTCCGTTCAAAGCGCGCCATATACAAAACATATAATTCTCACTCAAAAGGGTCGTTCAGACAAAATTTCAGCAAACAAGAGAGAAATTAAAGAAACGAGTCAATTATCAATCGGTCGACGTAAAGGAAGTCAAGTTTTCCCGCTGTGAGAGAAGAATTCGAGAACAATTATTTGTCGGATTAATATATGTTCTTGTTATATTAATTATCTTGTTAAAAGAAACTTTATCATTTGTTATTATTCGAGAATAAATTTCATATGTTAATTCGTTGTGTGGCTTTTAGTGAGTGATTATTTTGAAAACGTCCAAGAAAGACTAGTTTCCAAATATTTGGAGAATTATATATATAACTTCTTATTTTCTTTTAATTAGTTTATTTTATAATGATTAAAATAAATTCTTGTCAATTCAGAATATCAAAATAATAATCTATCTCTATGGAAATTTAACAATTCTAATAGCGTTTTCCTTTGGTTGCACTTTTCGGCACTCAGTGTATTTCCATCCTTTTCTAATACCTTCAGTAATAAAGGATAGAAATACACTGAGTGCCAAAAAGTGCAACCAAAGGAATACGCTATAATATTAAAACCATAGAAATATATAATAGAAGCCACAATGCCTTATAATTCAAGCACAGACTATGGCGACAACATGTGTAACATGCTTTTTTCGCGCTATCTCGTTCTATTGCATTAATTTCAGCATCTTTTATCTTTCTCGCTGTACTACCGTTGAGCATGCGCAGATTGGGCACGTTCGTAAGTGTCTGATTGAACTTTTTTTGACATTTGAGGTTATTTCCCGCTTTTTTAGTATTCGTGCTCTTATTAGTGCAAGTATTGTGTTTTTTTAAAAACTACTTGTGTTGATTATGGGTGTTTTTTGTTGCGTTTGTGGGAAGAAGCAAGGTACACATGGCATTTCGTTTCACTCGTAAGTATGATTATATTTTCCTATTTCTTCAAACATTAAAATTTGCAAATTCGCGGGCAAAATTAATTGTTACAAATATGTTTGTAGCTTCCCGCGTGATCCAGATCAAAGGAAAAAGTGGATGGAAGCCTGTGGCCTAACAAATATTAAAAAGGAAAGTCGAGTCTGTTCTGATCATTTCAAATGGAACGACTTTTCAGATTCTTTAAGTACATTTTGTCGTCGGAAGTTGAAGCTTGGTGTTATACCAACACCAAGCAATCGATACAAAAGGGACTTTGCTGAAATTAGTGAGAAGCAAGCAGGTAATAATAAATGTTAATATTTCCCTGAGAAGGCTAAGTCAAAATATTAAGACATATTGTAAAAATGAAAATTCGATTGGAAATGAACTAGGATTATCTGGGGAGCAGCCAGGACCATCTGAGGAGCAGCCAGAACCATGTGAGGAGCAGCCAGGA